>CAIGRF010232028.1:8649-22086 GCA_903798235.1 Fraxinus ornus | reverse complement strand
TGAACAGTAAAGAAACCAGTTTACGTGGGAAAAGGCATGTGCATAAATGAACAGTGTTCTGTGATTGGCTCTTTTAATAGAGTAAGGAAAAGTAGGATATAAAAAAATTGTACTTATAAATGAACTTTTTACTTGTAAGTGAATTTTTCGCTTCTCGGCTTATTTGGCCATTTGGCTTAGGAACAGTAAAACCAATCTTCCTTTTTTATATATTGTGAAGGATTTTTCTTTATACAAGTTTTTCATTTAAAAATGAATTTTTCACTATAAGTGAATTTTTGCTTATAAGTGATCTTCTAGTATTGGTTATTTTTTACTTCGTGAAATTCTTAGCTTTTATTTACTTGTAAGTAAACTTATATAATTCAACTTATTTAATCTTTTCTTATTAAGTCATAAATTAGTGGATATATTATAAAGTCAAAACTTATCCAGCGTATTAATTTTATATGATTGAAAAAACGAGGATAAGCACAGTGGATTAATTGAATCCGATTACTAATTGCACCAAACATCTTGTAAGGATGGAAAATTAAATCCTTATTCAATATAACATGATGTTCAAAACGTGCCTTAATCTGTTAAAGTTACAAATGAATCGGGTTGGACAACATAACTGGAGACTTTCCGTTGTCCAACCTATACAAAATCAATTTGGAATTACTAATATTGGACTAGACTCAACTGTGCATAAATTGAGAAAGAGAAACATGCAATAAAATTTATCGATTGCTACTGCAATCAAGTCTAATCATGCATCCAGAACATGACACCATAACCCTAGTTCGATTTTGATTTTTCAAAAGTATATACTTTTTTCAAACTCATTTTCAACTACACATTCTTCCAATAAAACAATTTTAAATGTGAATCCATAACTTTTCCTTATTTATTATATATACATTCTCTAAAAAATTATTAATAAAACTTCTCAAAATAAATAAATAATAAAACAAGGAATGAGTTCTTGTTCAACACGGGTCAATAAGTGCTTACTATTACTATCGCAATAATATCATATGCTATAATCACTCCATTCAGAAATGAAGGAAGTATGATCCATCGACTCCCCTGGAACTTCCTCATGCTTAGTTGGCTGCTCTTTCCCTCCCACCAACCTTGCTGGATTCCCCACAGCTGTTGTCCTTGGTGGCACGTTCATCAAAACCAATGAGCCAGCACCAATCTTGGCCCCATCCCCAATCTCCACGTTACCTAATATTATTGCTCCTGCACCAATCAACACTCCATCGCCAATCTTGGGGTGCCGGTCACCAACAGCGTTGCCAGTTCCGCCTAACGTCACATGGTGGAGAATTGAAACATTGTTACCAATCACAGCAGTCTCCCCGACTACCACTCCAGTTGCATGATCAAAGAGGATACCTTTGCCGATTTTGGCAGCAGGGTGTATATCGACAGCAAAAACATCAGAGATGCGAGATTGCAGTGCGAGAGCTAGAGGTTTGCGAGATTGAGTCCACAGCTTGTGAGCCACTCTGTGTGCCCGTAAGTACAAAATATAACTAGTTCGTTAGAAATTATATGAAGAAAAAAGATATGGTTAAAGATTGCAGGAGAATGGAAACCCTCTAGCTCCAAAGTCCAAAGAATTAAGATACAGTGTATATAACAATAGAATGTACAGTCTTCCAGATACAAGAGACCAAACTAGAAGGCTAGGGGGGTTCCTTAGCTTAGATTTGTAGGGGATAGGCATATAAGGGCAAGACTTGCACAAATGTATTGGGACTAAGATGAAGAACGTAGCAACAAAATCAGACGTCTGAACTGTGAAGTACATGTTGGACTTGGTTGAGATCTGATGAGATGAATTATTAAAATCATAAAAAATGTATTATTGATTATATGCTTCTAGGAAGGTACAAACTTTTGTTTTTACATGTGCATGTATGCACATGTCAATGTATTGTATTACTTGGTTTATCAATGTTGCGCATGAGTATCGATCTTCTTTTATTTCTGAAGCCCTAATATATTGATCTTGATCTTGATATAAGTATAGATTGTAATAACTTCCCATGAGCAGCATTTTTTCCTACTGGGCTTTGGCTATGATATACAATAAACTGATTATCTGTCAATATTTTGGGACTTTGCTCCAAAATTGATAACCTTTCGCTTTCTAGAGGACGAACACGAGGTTCAAACTACACAGAGTTGTACAAAATGTAATGAACAGAAATACCTTACAAATTCCTATCAGTATCTAGAGTACAATAAAAATTCTAAACCTCATCCAAATAGGTTTCAAGTTTGCTACATGAATCCTTCTACGCCACTTTAATTCAATTCCTTGGCACACTTTTGCTACATGAAATCTTCTTCGGCACTTCGTTCAATTCCTTGTGCACTTCCAGAGTTCCTTACTATATTTACTCGAAGATTCAATGAAAATGGATCTTTTGCAACCATAATAAAGACATCAATTTCGGTCAACCTATTCTTCTTCTAATATGTGTTATTGTGATGGCATCTTACAAACAGAAACTTCTTTATGTTTATGCAACACATGACATAACCACTCAAGTCTTAACTAGTCCTTTTATTAATTTATCCACAATAGGAACAAGTTCTCTTGTTAATATATGTTCTCATTTCTTATCTTATGATCCGAGTATAACCACACATCCACATTAACATCCCGTATTTCAGTTATGTTGCTAAAAATGAAATTTTACCCTCAACAGCCTAACACTTGAGTAACATAAATATAGTAGGTCTAACCAGCATTCTACAGAACCTAAATCCTAAACAACCAGTCTTTCAGACATGATTCTCTATATTAATTTCACTACCATCCTTGTTCCCACTGGATATTTCGTGCACTCCACTCCCTCTTAGTTCTTGACATAAAATATTTAGATTCCAACGTACTCTTCCTAACTTCTAAATAACAGTTTTACCATCCTGATCTCATCCATTAAACTATATCATTAATAAATATTATACACCAACAAAGGTCATTTAGGATATGTCTCATAAGGCCATTCATTACGAAAGTTAAAAGATAAGAATTTAAGCAAAACCTCGATACAGGTCTACAATGATAATAAATTTTCTACTATCAATGACTTTAAAACTTAAGACTCCGTTTGGCTAATTTATAAATGATCAAACTCTATTTTCAATCACATATTCCAATGGATCCACAAGTATTATCCACCACTCATTTCTTAATATTGCCTCCGTCTGGTGAGAATTTACAAATGGTTTAATTTATAAATGAAAAGAAATGAGTTGTGGATAAGTAAATTATACTTGTGGGTTCATTGGAACGTGTGGTAAAAATTGAAATTTGACCATTTATAAATGATTTATATGTTAATAGTCAAACTGTTTATAAATTCTTCCCAAATGAAACTTAATCATAACTCGTCCATTGTCGATATCCTTAATAATATTAATGTTTAATTGGAATTTTATTTTCTCTCCAACTCCCACCATGGAACTCAATAGCACCCTATTATAGGATTTTTCTTAACCAATGAAATCATATACAAATTTTGTCTCTTCTCTTTATATAATATATCTCTCTGTCAATCTCTTACATAAATAGCTCTATAGTTGGTATCCCTAGCACAAAACCGAATTGGTTTGTAAGACCTTTGGATTGCACCTTACCCTCTCACATAATTTAATAGTATGATTCATGGGATCAGTACTTTCTATAATTAGTACAATCTTGATTTATCACCTTTAATATTGTTAGGTTTTATGTAATTGGCAATTCTGTGAACAAAAGGACTGAAATAAACATCTTGTAAAAAGTCTAGGAGTTAGTTATAATATCGTATAGATGGGATTGGTAGTATAGTCCTTGAAGGAGTCAAAGATGTCCAAGAAGNCAAAGAGCCGCACGAGTTATGTTCCAAATTCTCAGTCGTCACTTGCAATGCATGTTTCACATAGCAAACATTGGAATTTGGACAAGGCTATTTCTATAAGAATTGTAGCTCTTCGAGTTAACTGTCCAACGCAATTTAAATCACCTCAATCGGACATTGGTAGAGAAAATTATGATGAAAATACTGACAACCGCTCAGCTGTCGTTGACTCTCGCTCGAGCGACCATTGCAGTAATATTTTCGCCCAACCTTTGTCGACAGATCGCTCGAGCGACCTACCTATGCGGCCAAACCTATTTCGCGATTTTGGAGAGTTTTAGACGGCTCATACTACTCAAACACCTCCAACTATAAATACAAAGGCTTTGGACGACTTTTGTAGGGTTGCTACATTGTGCCTCTCTTGCATATCATATTGTCTACATCTTTGAGAAATCCAAGAAGCTATTCTTTGATTGATTCATACATATTGTTCTTGAGATCAAGCAATCCAGTTTTGGAGAAAAAAGGTTGTCTCATTATGCTTCATTGATAGAACATATTCAAATCTTCTTTTGAGAGATCCAAGATCACAACTCATTGGTGAAATCATTCATAACATTCTTGAGATCCGGCAATCATGTTTTGGGGAAAACATCAAATTGAGGAATCCAAAACACCTACTTCTTATTGGTCATAAGAAGGTACTTTCTCAGCTGAACCTCAGAAGTTTCTGGAAGTTAAGAGAGGTTGGACCTCAAGCGCAGGAAGAGCACAACAATTGGAGATTCTTGGAATTCCACTTGGAAGAGACGTGTGCAAAAGAACGTAAGACTGCTACAGCATATCTTGGGAGAAGATTGTGAGACTGTAAGTACAGCGGATCAGGAGGCTACAGGATGTAGATTGAAAAGTCTAGCAGGGTGGCTGGATAGTATCTACGGTAGCGGATCGCAAGGCTGGAATGAGCAACAGATCTTGGAGTTGCAGGGTGTACAACAGCTAGTGAGGCTAGTCTGGAATTGAATTGTAACTTACATTGTCTATAGTGGAGGTAACTGGCTTGGTCCCGGAGTTTTTATCCAATTAGATTTCGCCGTCATCATATTGGTGTTCTTTGTATTACTGCTTTACAATTCACTGTTTATTATACAAACTGCGGTAATTTGACATAAGACAGTTGACTTGTATATTTAATCATCGATACTTGTAAACACGTTATGTACCCGTATCCAAGCTCCGATACTCTTTGATACCCTCCAATACGTATTAGATACTTGTTTTTTAATTATTTTATATATTTTTATAGTTTTTAAATTGTCAATACGCATCCGATACGTATTTTTTAATTAATTTATATTTTTGTAAGATTTTCGATACATGTCTGATATGTATCCGATATATATTTTTTAAATTATTTTAATAACTTATTGAAGATCAATAATATTTAGCCCCTACTTGATACACATTAAAATTTTCATTCCAATTCTTTTACTCGTTTTCCAATAAATAATATTTTTCATCACATCAATAAATTTTCCTTCTTTTTTAACCACACATTATCCATCAATCTACTATTCTAGAATATATTCTTCCAAAATAATGTGGCTCAAACACACCCTTATTGAAAATAAAATTAGAGTTTCAAAATTAACTAGACTTTTATTGGAAATGCAAAATAACTAATCTTTTAATACATGTGAAACTATGTTATAGTTGACAAATATATTTTTATTATTGAAAATAGATAATGATTTAATATATGTAAAACAGTGCTAATAAAGTGCTTCAGTATTTTTTTATTTTTATTATCATGCTTCTGTATTAATATTTTTTATATTAATGAAATTATATTTAATTTTATATAACGTATTGGCGTATCCTAATTTTTTCAAAAAAGTCGTATCGGTGTATCCGAATTACATATCCGTATGTGTTTCCTAGATTACAAATAATATATGGTATGTTTAAGCTCTCACCAGAAATTAACTTACATTCATTTTACAAAACCTAAATGACTTCTAGCAATGATAAAATCTATTTGATTTCACTTTTAACCAAACTGGCCATCAATGTAGAAACGTATAATTTGTTAACGAAAAAGAGGAGCAGAAGGAAAAGGGACTAAGAAGAGAAGAGTTGAGAGTAAAGGAAAATATCAATTTATCATATAATCAAGGATTGGCTATTTCATTGAATAAATCCCTCTATCTATAAAGCAAATAAACTAAAGGGAAACTAAAAGGAAACAAACTTCTAATAAACTATAATTGTATCAAAATATCAAAATTAATCTTATCTAATCTAATTAAATATTCTTTAAATCAAACTCTACTTTAAAATCCTAACTAAAATCTATCTCTATCTTTGTGCTTATATTGATCTCCATCATTTCCCTCCCAACTAAGAGGACTTACCCCGACAAAGTAGACAAGAACTACATACTCCAAGGAGGTCTATCTTTTGTCTTGATCAAGTGTCAATACTGAACCCTAGACAATGTATAGTTTTTTTACATGATTGATGAAGTCAAAAAGATATGTACTGGTAAGCTTCATTGTAACGACACAACCTTATGCCCAAGCAGTTAATCTACGTATTGTTTGGGATGGCATCTGCCCTCTTAATCCCTCACATATTTCTATCGCAGCCCATGATTGAAATTCAAGACCCCCTACCTTATTAGAGACTTGAGTTGGATATCAAAATTCAACTAAGTCTTTTGTAAGGAAAGATCTTAGGTTCAAATCCTGGATATGCGATAGAAATTCGTGAGGGATTAAGCATTACCAAAGCGGACAATAATTATATTCTAATGGCTTGGGCATGAGGCTCGAATCGTTGCAAAATTTGTAACAATCCAACCTTTATGCACAAGTCGTTCACTTACGTTATACTAGGATTCAGCTTAAATCTCCAATAAGGCAGAGTTCTTTGGTTCAAATCCTAGAGACGTAATAGAAATTCATAAGGAATACTCAGGCACTCAAAAAATGAACAGTACGTAAGTTAACAGCTAAGATATAAAGGTTGGATCGTTACAAAAAATGTGAATTGGTACCAGGATTCAGCTCAAGTCTTTAATCAGTGGTCTTGGGTTTGAATATTGAGGATGCGATAAAAATTTGTGAGAGATAAGATGAACTCACTTTTCCAAAGTGAGCAAGTCGTCCAATTGTTACAAGGATTTATTTTAAGTCTCTCATAAAACAGAGGTTTTAGGATTCGAATCCCGAGGACGCGATAAAAAACCACAAGAGATAAGATAGACTCAGCCTCTTCCAGAGTAGACAGTACGTAAATTAACAATGTGTGCATAGAGGCTGGGTTATTACATCATCTAAGAATTGGAGTCTGGGAATGTCGTCATGCAAAATTTCTAGATTCAACTTATCAATAAATCTAGACGTGATGTGGAAGGCTTCACAGATATAACATTGTGCCATAATACTTTGAAGTGGGCTAGATGCTCACTAACACCGAACATACCTAGTCTATAGTGCAAAAATAATTGATTTAACAATTGAGTTCAATAATACAGAGGGACATTTATTACTTAAAATTTGTTTCATCTTATCCCACATAGTGACATAACTTTGACCTAGACGATTATGTAAAAAAGTTTACTAATAAACCCAATCAAAACCAATTAGTGACACATTAGCATGATAAATTCGACAAGAGTCACTCAAATTGTGAAAGACAGAACTTTTCAAGATTATCGAGCCAATCGAGAAATAACTTTATACAAGTTCAACCACCAAAGTCCTATGGCTGTAAGGTAACTCGCCTAGAAGGGTATGATTGTCATGAGGACATCTATTTTATCATTTTGGGCTATACTAATTTGGGTTTGAATTTATGGGCCTGACCCAAGCCCATAACTTTTAGGGTTATATTTTGTACAAGTGGCTTGTATTGGAGGGAAAAAAAGATAGAGAATGATAAGAAATTAACAGGCTTTTGCCTCACATTTTCTTCTCTTCCTTGGTATTCTTCTTTCTATCCTTTCTTCTCCTGCTTCTTCTCTTTCTTTTCTTGTTTTCTCCTCCTTCCTCTTCTTCTTCCCTATTATTGCTTCTCTGTTTATGTGTTGCTACATCAGATTGTTATCAACATAGTTCCTAGACAGAGAAGGCAAACTATTACGGTAATGACCTAAAGTCTACCTGTAAGTATAAGAGTTGTTAAAAGAATCATACATGATTTTTTATTTTTTTGGAAAACAATGAAACTAGAAATTTTGAAAGAATGGAGATCAAGATAAGAATAAAATTAAAAATAGAGATAGAAGTAGAGTTTAAAGTATGTTTAATTAGATTACATAAAATTAGTTTTGATATTATAATAAAATTATAGTTTATTAGAAGTTTGTTTCCTTTAGCTTATTTTTAGTTTACTAATCAGAGTTGAATGTACATTGTACATACTTTAAAAGTGCTGTAAAAATTATATTTGATACCAATTTGTTGGGAGGATTTGATTAGTCTCAAACGAACTAAAGAAAATAAGATTTAGGATAAAAATTTAAGGAAAGAAAATTGTACTCTCAAAACTCAACTTCTATGATTTAATTTTTTTTTGTGATGATGAATACTACAAATGAGCAACATTTTATAATATATTTGGTACATAAAAATTAATTATTATTAATACATGAATTTAAACACCCATTAAAATTTCTAGATACATGAATAAAAATAAATTCATCTATAATAACTCTAGATTCATGTAGATCAAAATTCATCAAGTCAACATTCATTTAGTCTAAATTAATGTTAATATTAATTAATCGATAATTAATAACACAGAATTCATACATGACAAAAAATTTGTAGTATTTATTACACATTGAAAAATGAAAAATAAGGTATTATTGAATAATGGAATTGTAGTAGGGTTAATATCGTCCAAGAAATTATTCTCACTTGATGTGATATTTAATATGTTATTATATAATTTCTTTATAAACACGAGAACTTATTCAATGTAATAGATAATCCTTGATTATATGATAAATTGATATTTTCCTTTGCTTTTTTTCTTTTTATTGATTTTTTTTTAAACTGAAAAAGAGACATGATAGATGAAAATGATTGGTTAGCTAAAGTTTGTGGACATATTTTGGATTTGAGAAAGGTGTACGACGAATTGCTCTAATATTAAATTGATGCACGAGCACATAATTTGTTAATGAACAAGAGTTACAAGACAAGTAAGTAAAAGAAAGAGGGCAAAGAGGAGAAGAATTGAGGACAGAGAAAAATGTCAACTTATCATATAATCAATAGTTAACTATTACATTGAATAAGCCCCTCTATTTATAAGGCAAATAAACTAAAAATACATTAAAAGGAAACAAACTTCTAATAAAATATAACTATATTAAAATTTAAAATATCAAAAGTAATCTTATCTAATCTAATTAAATATAGTTACAATCAAACTCTACTTTAAAATCCTAACTAAAATTTATCTCTATCGTTAATTCTTATCTTGATCTCCATCACAATCTCTAAAAGTTATTGGATGAGAGTGTTGTGTTAGAAGAAATTATCAAATAATACCAAAAATCTAGCCAACTTAAAATCCAAAACAGTACTACCTTCTTCGGTCTAAATCTCCGAAACCAAAATTGCCATATGCCTTGAGTAACCATGTCGCATGTGACGTCCAAATATATCCCCAACAAAGATCACATCTTGACAAATGATAGAACGAATCAATCCATTCAAGCTTGTTCAAAAGTTTTTGCTTTGTTGAATCGTATAATTCATTCTGTGGAATAAAAAAACTAGAAATACAAATCAACTCCACTCCTAAAAGAAGAGTAATTAAGATAATCTTATAATCAATCTAGTTAACTTCTACAATATCTTCTAAGCCTAATACAATGATAATTATACACAACAAAACTCTCGAATTATTTTTCTTCCCAACGCTTCTCTTCCTAGCTAGAAAGTGGATTCATCTCTTCACTTACAGATTTGAAACTAACAAATAAGAAAAATCTCACACCAAGTCAATCAAAAGAAGCTTCTTATAGAGAATACCCTATAGGCTATAACAAAGTTGCAAAATGTTAGTACACATGAAACTTCAATCAAATAACCTGTGAAGTTTAATATCAACACACCTGGAGCCCAATAATTTTGAAATCTGTAACACACTTTACGATGCACCAACATGGACACGTGTGTACATGTTGGATACTACAACACGCAATTTTTCAAAAAAAAATACTGACACGGCATGTCGCGACACGCTGATTAAATTCTTTAAAATTCTTCATTTATATAATATAAATTTAATTTTATATTTGTTATTAATTTTTCTTATTGAAATATTTTAATTATAAGTACATATTTGTTATATAATAACTTTGAGTTAAAAATATATAATATTTCTGATAAATAAAGAAAAATGACCATGGTAAAATATTCGAGAAGTGTCAGTATTCGACACATGTTCGACACGGACACACTACCCTATTGAAGTGTCCTTGCAATAGAGCACTCACTAGATGAATATCAATCAATTAAACAATTCGAGCTCAAGCCCATAATCGAGAACTTTGTAAAAGCTGCAGAAGTCTAATAAAATCTTGATGCAAAATTCCCTGAAGTTCAGAGATATGTTGACCTCTCCAACAAATATTCCAAAATTTGTATAAAATGCAGAGTTTCTTCTCAATCATTTTGATGTAAAAGAAAAGAGTTTTTGTATCTAACTGCAATCACATTCTTAATTCAATCTTCACTTAGTGAACCTCCCAAACATTATATAAGATTCGGCCTATGAATTGACTTCATAGAAAATAACTGTAAATAGTTTTCTTCGAAGATAACTCTACACTAATATGATTCCACAGGGGAGAACTGAATCACCCCTCTTAATTGCTTGTCTAGCTAACTTATCTTATCAAATGCCTCTTCATTTTTTATATTTTGGAAAATTTCTGTAACATTCTTTTTTAGTGTTAACAACCTTCTGATCCACCTCACTTTACAAATATGTTCCTAGTTACACGAATTTTTACCTTTAGACTCTCCTAAGACTTCCTCTGCTATGTTTTGTATGCAACTAGCCACTTCATTCAACATCATATAACATCTATGTCTGCAATATATTTTTCTTTCTTCAAATTATATCCTTGAAATTTACTCCTTTTGCACCTTATAAGTTCCACCATCTTGTTCTATAAAACTCAAATCTCTATGGTACCTCTGGTCCACTTTTTGGTAATCGCCAACAAATGTTGTGTGGTTACACTCTCACCAGAAATTACCCTGCAATTCTTGTACAGAATCCTATTCGCCTCTATTTGACAAAATTATAAAAAAATATTAGTTCAGGTAAGAGTCTCTTTTATTGAAACATATATCCAATGGCAATTATGTATTATCATAAGCTAATCCATGGTCCTAAATAATACTACCTACTTCATTTTGATTACTTCATGGCAATAGTACTTTCTAAACAGTACTAATCCAATGACAATAAATTATCATAAGCTAATCAATGTATTATCTCATGGCTTCAGTTACCGTTTAAACATCTCCCAACTAAGATTGCATCTTCGCTGTCGTCTCAAAGTTTTCCTAAGTTCCCTTGTATAAACCTATTTGTGGAGCGTATGCTCTAAACATACTAATCAACTCTTCACCTAAAAGATGAGTAGCTAACTAATCAGACATCAACCTAATTAACTTTCGATATTCATCACTTTGCTTACGGATCTGAAACCAACAGATGATGGAAAAACTCATATCTAGTTCAAAGTTGCAAAGTATAAGTAAAAAACAAACTAATAAGTGAAATTCATTTTAACACTCCGGCAGATATTCCGGATTTTGTTTAACATGCCTATATTCTTCTCGAACGTTTCTTAATTCAACACTCACTTTGAAAACGACCCAAAAAATGATACACTAATCGGCATAACAAAGCAAAAAATTTCATGAGTAATTGAGAATATAATCAACAAAACAGAAATTCACTTACTTGACAGGCAAGAAAACCCTTGTAATTGAGAAGGCAGTGAGAGAATGAAACGCACGCGGGGTCGCGTTGTCGAGCGGCGCGGAGGTCGGCGACGGTGGCGGAGCGGAGGTCGGCATCGGTGGAGAAGGCGTCAAGGAAAAGGTCGTAGAGAAGAGTGGAGAGCAGCGTGGAACAGCATAGTTTGTTGCCTAGATGGAAGGACAGAGACCCCTCTAAGGAAGAGTGAGAAAGGATTGTGGCGTACAAGAAGCTTGCTAGGGACTGCTCGGCTTCGGCCTCGCTCATAGCCTCCTCTTTGATCTTAGCCCATAGACACGCTTCCTCTTGCTCCGTGTCGGGCTGCGGCGGCGGCGGAGGCGGCGATGTGTGGCGGAGTTCTCCAGCCGGCATTCGAGCAGGCGTCGTCGTTACTAGTGGGTTGGGTTGTGCTTCTTTGATTTGAAAATTGACTCGACATCCACCACGAAAAGATAAACGGTCAAGCATAAAAAAATTTAATTGGGATTAAATCGGATGTAATAAATAAATACTCATAAATAATAAAATAAAAACTTTTTTTTATTTTCATACTACTAATTCAAAGTAAATACAGATTTATTTTTATTAATTAGATTTATTTTATACAATTAGTCTACACCTTTTAGCAATTAATATATTGAAATAATTTATTTTGTTAAAATTGAAATCTTTTGAGCATATAAAAAATGGCGTCTAAAATTATTTTATTAATAGTGAAATGAATTTAGATTAAATTTAAAAATTCAATAAATAAAAAAAATTGAGGTGAACATAATTTGCTGATGTAAACTATAAAATATAATTGTCGCGTTATACATAGAGCTCATTTTGTATTGTTTAAATTTTAATTATATAAATTCTCTTATTTTATCTATAAGTGATATTTATTTTTCAAGATGGTTTATTTAAATATATAAATAGTATATTTTTAATAAAGAAGTTATTTATAAATACAATTAAATATAAAATTATAAATGGATAATATGATATTATTTTGAAATATTGTAATAATTAAAATATCGGAACAACCTAGCATTCTATTATATAACATGGTCATTATTTAGTAAAAATTTTGAACGTCTATAATATTTTAATAAACTAAAGTTTTTACTCTTTTTAGCTAACTTTTACTTGAATTATAAAACGCATAAAATTATTTTTAATATCTTGTTTTAATTTACGAATATGAATTTTTATTGATAAGTTTGCATTTTTTTTAATATTTAAATTATTTATACGCAATATATAATTAATCAAGAAATCTTTTTATCATTTCTTGCCATATTCTTTTACGAATTTTATGTTTAAATAACTATTACATGCATATATAGGCACTGAACTTTACGCAATGCGTCCAAGGGGTCATTGAACTTTAAAAATCACCCAAATGATCACTGAACTTTGCAAAATGTTTCCACTAGGTCACTGAACTTTAAAAATCACCCAATTCATCACTGAACTTTGCAAAATATTTCTCATGGGGCATTAATGCAGTGATCTCCTATGCAACATTTTGCAAAATTTAGTGATCTCGTAGAAACATTTTGTAAAGTTCAGTGATGAATTA
>CAIGRF010232003.1:7450-17956 GCA_903798235.1 Fraxinus ornus | reverse complement strand
TTTAAAAAATCATCATAACACGAGTGCTGAATAAACTCAGGGAATAGTTTCTTGTGCATGAAAATTGACTAGAATAGTACAAGCATATTTATGGATAACCTAAAACCAAATTTCAGCTCATCAGCTTCAACTACCTGGATCATGAAATACCCCCAATCCCCTCGAGCTAATACGAAATCGTTTGCACAAACAATAAATTCCGCAACTGTTTCCGCCTAACTATCAATATTTATTCTAGACACCAATCCACCCAACCAATCTCCATTCGGGGGAGTTTTTTTTTTTATATATTCATTTGCTTGCTCGTTTGCACAACCCACATGCAATAACTTAGCTAAAAAATCCAAGCCTTTTGTTGTATTTATTGATAAGTACTATTTTACTCTCCTAGAAATTAACTCCCATCAAATTCTTAGATCCGTCACCCATGGCGGAGTGTATATTGGAACAGCTCAAATCCCAGCCCACATGGCTTTTTCCGCTACTAGCACTCGGGTTTTTATCGCTATTCAAATGTTCATTCACCATTCTGACTTGGGTCTACGTGAATTTTCTCCGACCCGGAAAGAATCTCAAGAAATACGGATCTTGGGCTCTGGTCACCGGTCCTACTGACGGCATAGGCAAAGCCTTTGCTTTTCAGTTGGCCCAGAAGGGGCTGAACCTGGTTCTTGTGGGTCGGAACCCGGATAAGCTCCGGGAAGTTTCGGACTCAATTAAGTCCAAACGAGGGACGACCCAGATCAAGTCTGTGGTGGTTGATTTTTCGGGTGATTTGAATGATGGAGTAGGAAGAATTAAAGAGACAATTCAAGGACTGGATATTGGGATTTTAATCAATAATGTTGGGGTTTCTTATCCTTATGCAAGGTTTTTCCATGAAGTAGATGAAAAATTGTTAAATGATTTGATTAAGGTTAATGTCGAGGGCACTACAAAGGTTACTCAAGCCGTTTTACCTGGAATGTTGGAGAGGAAAAGAGGGGCTATTGTTAATATAGGGTCTGGTGCTGCCATGGTTATCCCTTCTGATCCTCTTTATGCTGTTTATGCTGCCACCAAAGCGTAAGTATAATTTCCGTAATGCTTTTTTTTTAATTTTTTTTTTCTTGTTTTCTTGTTTTATTTTGGTGGATTTCTTTATGGTAGACTGGATTTTTAGGAGGATAGAGAAAATTAATAAACATGAAAAGATCTGGCCTTTTCCCTTTTCGCTGGTTCGGGAAATTCTGAATACAGGTCTAGATTGTTTGAACACACACTTTTCGGATGCTAAGATTCAAGTTTTTGGTCGGTAGGGTGGTAAAATATAAACTGAACTTTGTAGACAAATTGGAACTTAACATACAATTTAATTCAGAAAAGTAGATATTTTCATCCATTTTTAAAACTAGTTTTTTTCTAGGGAGCTTAATGATATATTGACGCACGATATACATGGTACTTTTGATTGAGTTGTAAAAGAGATTATCTTGACTGACCAGCTCTGTGGATTTGTACTTGTGGATTTAAGGTACTCCATCTTGTTACATAACAAGAATTTAGCAAATTATTTGAGTCGGATAATTATGGATGTGCTCATGGGTGAATATAAATGGTCTATTTTGTTCTGAACAACATTGAATAAGATTGGTTAGTTTACTTTCAGATATATTGATCAGTTCTCAAGATGCCTCTATGTGGAGTACAAGAAAAGCGGGATTGATGTGCAGTGTCAGGTATCGCTTTGAACCCAGATTCAGTTGTGTGTTTATGTGTGTAAAGTGTAATAGAATTTCGTAAGCATTCTGTTACCTGTTGGATGCTCGTGTTGTGGAATAGGGATGTCGTCCTTGCATTAACTTGACTTTACATGGCCACTTTCTTTTTATGGATTAAAGCCTAGCCCAACCCGAGATACAATGAGGAACAAACTATAACAGAAAGAAAAACACAAACAGTAACTTAAAACATTTACGGTGGTTAAATTTGCATCGAGGGAACAAGAACAGTAATTAGGCTCCACACTTGTCAATAGTCTTTCATTTATCCTTCGAGGTGAATGAATGTTTAATATGAAGAAATGGATGAAGCTTTGAGTTATGAATAGGCACTGTACTACGCAATTTATCTTTGTTCTATTCATTTTTTTTATTTTTTTATTTTTAATCTCAATTCTTGTAGTCTGATACTTTTGATATTTGTGTGACTTCAAACTCTATCTAATTCACATTGAATAGCTTATTTCTATAAGTTAAATCCTTGTGGCCTTTCGGCTGGAGAACTATATTGTCTTGACATGCCTATGCTCTAATTTATTTTGTTGGACTGTATGGGTTCTACTTGTGCGGTGGGGGTAGCATTTTTTGTGTAGACAAGACAGAGAGGTGTGTCATAAAACAGTATAATCTCCTTCATAATAGTGTAAAATCTATATCGACAAGTGGACGTAGCACTCATAGCGAGGGTGAACCACTGTAAATCTACATGGTTACTTTGTGTGTTTCTGATTTCGATTTATTTATTATATCCTTTGAAGTTAGGGATTAAGGTTTAGTCTATGACATGTTTCCCAACAGACTTCATGTTCCAGCCTTCTGCATGGAAACCAAAATATGGATTTGGATTGTAGTTTGAACCCCGTAAATGTCTGAAAGACAAGAATTTCATATGGAAAAACACTGCAACCTTGATGTAGTGTAATATTCTCGCTGCATCTCCTAAACTGCCTTCTGAAATTCTTCTCTTGTATTCTTCAGTTTCTTGTTATTTTATAAATGTAGGTCCCCTTGTACGTGGCAACAAAAATGGCATCCATCAAACGTTCCTCCTTCTTCGTACCATCGACAGATGGTTATGCTCGGGCTGCCCTTCGTTGGATAGGCTACGAACCACGATGCACACCGTACTGGCCCCACTCTCTTCTCTGGGGTTTGCTATATTCCTTGCCAGAGTCTCTTGTTGATGCTTGGCGTCTGAAGTTCTGCCTTGGGATTAGGAAGAGGGGACAACTCAAGGACTCGAGGAAGAAGGAATAGAAGTCCTGTTATAATCTCTCAGTATGTGTTACTTTTTCCAAGGGTCTATTTAGTTCACGACGATGTTTGAGATATGGGAATTTGAGGAATCGAATTCGAAACTCGTAATAAGTTCCATCTTTTTTGTGCTTTAATGTATTTTGTCTTGTGATGAGATCGCACTTGAGTTCAGCAGAAGTTAAGATACATAAGTATCAATATTCTTGTAACTCGAAGTTCTGAACTTGCCTTTTTCTCGTAAATATGTTTTAAGCGTGCTAATTTTCCTTTCGTGAAACATCCTTGAGGCAATTTTGGACAAGTCGGATTTAGAAATGAAAACTAGCCTGGGACTGGCTCCGATTTGCCCATGATATGGACGTTGGCCGTAGAATGGCCATATCGGCCGGGTTGGTAGTTGCCTACCAAATGTAGGCCTGTCTAGTTTACAGGGTGGCCTGGTTGACCGCCTCTAGCATGATGCAATTGGGTGTCTGTTCGAGTTATGCTCCTTATACTCTCTCAAGAGACTTATATGGATGGGCAGGCAGAATATACATAGAGCCTGTTTGGGAGAGCTCAAAATTCAATTAAAATTGAAAATATAATCGTTATTGGGTCTCATTCGTCTAATAAAAGTCAACAATAACGGTTAGTTTTTTAATTTTAATCCGATTTTAATCTCTACAAACACACGTATAATCTAGGTAAAGCGATGGGAAATGCCCTCTTCATCTAAGCATGGTGCATATTGCCTCTAGAGTTTTTTAAGTCAAGCGAGGAGAGATCGCAAACCGAATTCACTTGTCAGTTGACTACACCTATCTATATTAGGCCTACTCACCTATTTTACCGAACCCTTGTGTGTTTCAGAGTACAAGCATAACTTTTATAAAGAATTATGTTTTTTGTACCCTTTGAGGTATACTTTGGTTTACCCGACCTCACCTCCTCCCTCACATGGAGTCGGATCCCACATCCAATAAATGCTTGGGACAGGGACTCGACCCCCATGTGAGGGAGGGGCCGAGGCCGGGTAAACCAAGCAAGGTTATTTTATAAATTAATAATCTCTACTATAGATTTTCCAGTCCGGACATTGGACCTATGGGATAAATTGATTGATTTGACGATCCAATTCTAATCACGTTAGGTCGGGATGATGTTTTCTACATTAAAAACAAGAAAAAGGATCTTCCAAAAACGTTCTATCCAAATGAAAAATAGGCAAACACTTTCTAATGGTGATGTTAATGTCTGAAAAATTGTCCCACCAAATAACTGTACATTACTCGAGAATTTTTTTTCAGTCACTGGCATTCAATCATCTGTCAAACCAAGACAAGTGCGCCGAAGGCCAGGAATTTAATGTTTTTGGCTTTCTATTTTTCCTATTTCGGCAACTATCATTTCAAGAATCATTTGTATATGTCGTGATTTTCTTTGGGGATCTAAGAAGCCTTTGGTAGCGTGGAGGGATGTTTGCCTACCGAAATATAAAAGTGGCCTTGGATTTAGAGACATGAAAGGATGGAATTCAACATTACTTGCTAAATTACTTTGGAATATTCATCAAAATAAGAATACACTTTGGATATGTCAGTTTTATTTAAAGGGGCAAGTATTTGGGATGTTTTGCCAAGGAAAGGCGACTTGTCGCTGCTCAAAAAACTGCTAAAAATTAGAGACATTATGGGGGCAGCCTGCTGCGGCTGTGCAGGCTGGTCATGCAGGTAGGCAACTATGGTAGTGTAGGGTGATCAGACAGTTTCGGCAGTGCAGGCTGCTACAGCCAAGCTAACTACATGGACGGAGGTGGGCTGTTTTTGTATGCGTAGGGCCTATGAATTCTTCAGACAAGATGGAGTAAAGAGCGGGCTGACTACTGAAGTATGGAGACCGTACATCACATCGAAGCACTCTTTCATTCTTTGGTTGGGGACGCAATCAAAGTTGCTCACCAAAGACAGGCTCCTGTATCTTAATGTTGACCTTACTTGCGTTTTTTGTGCATCACATGAGGAAACTAGGCATCATTTATTTTTTCAATGTCCCTTCTCTTTGGGTGTTTGGAAGAATATCAAGGAGTGGGTGGCATTAGAAGAGCATTGACTACCATTGCTAGTGCATTAAAGTGGATCAAGGAGGAGGTTAGGACATCTTGGCAAAGCATTAAAGTGGATCAAGGAGGAGGCTAGGACATCTTGGCAAAGCAAGTCAAGAGGTGGGCTGTTTTTGTATGCGTAGGGCCTATGAATTCTTCAAACAAGATGGAGTAGAGAGCAGCTGGACTACTGAAGTTTAAAGACTGTACATCACATCGAAGCACTCTTTCATTCTTTGGTTGGGGACGCAATCAAAGTTGCTCACCAAAGACAGGTTACCGTATCTTAATGTTGACCCTACTTGTGTTTTTTGTGCATCACATGAGGAAACTAGTCATCATTTATTTTTTCAATGTCCCTTCTCTTCGTGTGTTTGGAAGAATATCAAGGAGTGGATGGGCATTAGAAGAGCGATCACTACTATTGCTAGTGCATTAAAGTGGATCAAGAAGGAGGCTAGAACATCTTGGCAAAGCAAAGTCAAGAGGATTGCATTAGCGAACACCATCTACTACATCTGAATGGCAAGAAATGGGAGGATTTTTTAGGACTTGGGATTCCATGTCGATAGCATTATTAAACGAATCAAAACACACGCATACAAATTTATATTCTCTTTGTATCCGAATGTTTTGATTCATTTTGAGTCATTAGCTATGGGCCATTAGTCCATTTCGTTTATACATCTTTTTTTTCTTTGTTTGCCCAGGAACGCCCAAAATAGTTGTATGTTCCACGTGATTGTTGTTTTGCCCGGGTATACTCGGAGTATTTGTACATGAGGTTTTGATCTATAATAATTTACTTTTACCGATAATAATAATAAAAAAAAAACGTCAAAGTGCTCTGAAAACCAGATATTTCTGCACACTTGATGATGAGCTCACGATGAAATGGCAAGGCATATGCATGGCAAATTCTTTCCTAAAACCGACGTCAAATTCTGATTTTTACACTCACGTAATTTGTGTCCTCGACGATATAGTACAGGAAGATGTAGAATAAGGATACGGGTAGAGCTGAGCCGATGTATGAAAAGCAACTGGAAAAGATAATATAAATTCCAAAGGGATATAGCATATTGACCTTTCAGGACAAGAAGTAGTGAAACTACTGATATGGCAGAATATCCTTCAAACATCAATCTTGTGACACCCGAAAGAGTAACCAACACTAATATCAAATATCACAATGCAATCTTTAATTATGTGAATAGGCAGAATCATAATCAAGATTATCCAATTCATTCTCCAGGCTTACAAGTAGAGAAATCTAAACGTCTCTATAAAAGTAACCTGAAAGATCAATTTAGTATGGAAGAGCCTCAACAACATTAGTTAACAAGAGCATTGTCAATACTACTCTCCTAGCATTGTTCGTGAATCTGAATATCTGCTACGTATAGCAATTTAACAAATTTTACCTTTAAGAACTTTGCATAAAGAAAAGGACCCTTCCTTGCTTTAAAGTGCACACAAATGGCAGTATAGGTACTCGCAGAATTTCAATATTCACTTATGCAATCCTTCTTTCTGTGAAGTAAAAATTTCTTTTCTGTCGAATGGTTTACATCTTCTAGGAACATCAGCTATACTACAAAATTCCGATAAATTTTTCCTGATCTGCACTTTTCTTTTTTTCTCCGGTGGTCGAGGGCCTAGTGTGCATACGTTGATTGTTGCCCCATATACCTCTGATGATTGGACTACTGTATCATAAGCCTTTGAAGAGAGAGAAAGGCCCTCATTCTGAGCCCTCAAATACAACTCATAAGCAAGTCTCGGTTTACCATCCTTGGCAAGCGCTTCAATCAACATTTCATAAGTAACCTCGTTCGGTGTTATATTTTGAAGTTTCATGCGCTGAAACCATTCATATGCTTCACTTCCAAAATCATTTCGTGTACATCCACTGATAATTGCATTGAATGTGACAACAGTTGGCTCGATCCCAACCGAAACCATTTCCCGGATGATGGAATCAACAATGTTGAATTTTCCTTGTCCAGCATAAATTGAAGCCATAATAGTATATGCATACAAATTTGGCTCAACGCCGACTTTAAGCATATGTTTCCAAACCTGAACGGCCTCCTCGTAGAGTTTTCCTTTCTCAAGAGCACTAAGCAATGCCCCGTAGGAGATTATTGTCGGTTTTTCACCTTGTTCGACCATTCTCTTAAATATCTGAACAGCAGCAGAAGTTTCTGAAGCCTTGGAACAGGCAACAAGAACAGAATTCCATTCCCGACTGCCGGGTTTAAGGCCTTTCTCTTCCATTTTGTTGAGCAACCTCAGACCCCATCTCCAAATGCCTCTTTTTCTAGCTGCACTCAGAAGTATATTAAAATGAGAGACAATCAGTTCATAGGACATGTTATTTGGTTTTGGCCCTTTGTCCAACAAATCCTCATAAATTTCAAGAGCTGCCCACCATTTCTTCGCCTTTCCCATTAACCAAATGACATGATTGCATATAGATAAGCTTATTTCAGTGTCCCATTCTCTTATCCTGGTATACAATTCCTTAGCCACAGCACAGTGTTCTTCACGAGTACATGCCCACACAAGGCGCTCGTGTTCTGCACGTTCAGGACGAAGCCCGGCAAGATTCATCTCCTTTAGTAGTCGCAACAAGTCAGTGCTAAAATTCTCACTATTCACAAGCCAACGCCGCATGACTTGGAAGCAAATACGAATACAGAAATTCTCTAACTTTGAAAACTCATATTCCCAATTTTCATCATCTTTTCCAATTTCACCTTTTTGGTACTTGTCTTTTACGTCAACATAAAATTTCAAAGCTCCAAATCCATCTCCCAGTCTCTGATAAGCAAATAACGCTGTAGAATAAGACGCAGGGGATGGAGATACCCCCTTTTGTGGCATTTCTTCGAAAAGATTAAGAGCCTCGACCTCCCGACCTTGCTCTATATAAATACACATTAAAGTGTTGTATGTCACAACATTAGGATGAACCCCTTCCACAGCCATATCATTTACTACTTGTTCAACAAAATCATAATTTTCAGTTTCTTTCACAACTCCCAAAAGGCTGTTATATATAAACACATTGAGCTGTATAGAACTATTCATTTCCTTGCTCTTTCTCTTGAGCCAGTGAACAAGAGCCACTGCAGAATCTAGCCTTTTGTCTTTGCCAAAACCTCTAAGTACGGATGAATAAACCTGAAGAGGCAGTTCACCCTTGTCCCTTAAGACCTCATCCACATCCTCTGCAGTTGTGGCAGAGTGTAAACTCAATGCTAGTGCCCGGACATCAACCCTTGTACTATTCTCTCTACGTACCTTTTCTTCCAAATGAATTCGTCGTCGATCATCATCACCCTTGTTATCACATTTGTTGCCATGGACCAAGTCCCTCCCCTTTACTCCCTCGAATTGAACCCGACCAAAGTCCACCTTTGCACTATTCTCACCTCCTACCTTTTCTTTCAAATGAAGTTCCCCTTGTTCTTGATTATCATCATCATCATCATCATCACTGTCACCACTCTCGCTATCATATTCGTTGCCACAGGTCGAGTCCCTCTCCTTTATGCTCTCCAATCGAACGTGACCAAAGTCCTTATTCTCAGAAAAATCATTCGAGGAATCTATGTTTTCTTCCATGACATTGTTCCCAACAGCTCGTTCCTCCGATGCCCATGTCAACGCAAAAGATTCACCAAAACAACCTTTCTTTGGTTTAGAGAACGTATAAACTTCAGGTCTAGAGTATATACAAAAGAACTTACATCCCATATCCCATTTTTGGCTCCTAAAACTATTTCCATTCCTATGCCTCAGAGAATCAGAAAAATCAAGTTTTTTTCTTCTTTGCTTCCTTTTAATTGAATTATAACAAGAAACCAATTCAAAATCCAATCGGGTTACCACAAAAGAGGGCCAAGACTCGCGTCTTGAAGGCCAAATGCTCAGAGCTTGCATTGTGCCCACATAAATTTTTTCGAATTAAATACACAAATTAAATTCAACTAAATATTGAGGCGGCATTTAAAATTATCTCAAAATCTATAAATCCTCAAAAGTTTAACAGTTTCAAGAACTCAATACAGAAAGGCAAAAGAAACAAGAAGTTGTAGCCAGTAATCTTCACACTTAGTTCATAATAATAAATCAAGTATTGACAGATGAATTCATTACCTTCGAAAGAGAAGAAGAATTTGAGATATTATGGGTTTAATTAATGTTGGATTTCTGTTGTTCTGGAATTGACGCTAAACTTTTCAAGGCCATTCATATTCTCCGTGGTGTGTGAAGTGACTTGTATCAATAAATTTGAGCCACTAAATTGCATCTCTTGGCAAAACGACGCCGTTCTCGACTCCCCAAATTCGGGCCTTTTCAACCCGAGATTTGGAGAGAATTTTGTCCCTTCTTTTTTATTTGGGAAAAAATCGTACGTTACGAAATATAAGGAAATCCACTTTATACCAGAATATTTATTTGTATATTAAAAATAATACATAAAAACATCTCCAAGAGATTCCCTAAGCCCCTGTTTGGGCTCCATTATTTTTTCATTCTCATTATTCTACTCATTTTCAACCATACATTTCTTTAATAAAATAATATTTTCCATCACATCAATAACTTTTCCTTCTTTTTCAACCACATATTACCCATCACATCAACCAAAAAAATGAATTCTTTTAAAAATAATGTGCACCAAACGGGGGCTAAATACATAATGCTCTTTATTGTTTTTCAGATATCGTTTGGCTTGCTTCCCGTCAATTCCCTCTTAGTCCATTAGATCGAGTTATGTGCTTGGAGATCTATCTGCATCCCCTGATAGTTGTATTGTGGTAAGTTTCAATAGAATCTCTATTTTAACTTGTAGGTTTGACTCTCCGAATTTAAAAAGTCAAACACACCCACTATTAAAAAATTATTGTATTTAATAAGTTACAGATTTAAATACTCTATTTTTTAGACCATTCAAACCATATTTAAATGATTGGTCATTGATATATAAAAATTATGTTATATAAAATATGAGAATAAATCGATAAATATTTCTTGAGAAAACTAAAACAAAGAGTTAAAATAGAGAATAACATTGGTCTGTATAAAAATTTTGACTATTTAATGATAATCTCTATAATACATAAATGATAAAATGTTATAAAAGAGAAAAAAGAGAAGAGAGAATAAAATCAATAGATTTTTGTGTATAATTATGAGAACTAGAGCCCTATATTTATAGGGTTTAAAAGGAGAGTTACAGTTGGAATGAAAAACACTTTCTGAACTAGATAAGACTTATGATAGTACTAAATAATCATCAATAATTATCTCATGATTTTACAACACTCCCTCTTTGATGATTATTTGTACAATAACTGCCTCGTTAAAACCTTGTCTGATAAAAATCCAATG
>CAIGRF010231993.1:0-14314 GCA_903798235.1 Fraxinus ornus | reverse complement strand
GCATTGCACGGGCTTTGACTAGTCATAAAATAAGAAACTTTAACAGCTATTTATGGGAGTTCTTCATGTAGTCGGAGAAAATGAGAAATGATGAAGTTTCGATTTGGGAATGAGTTGATACAAAGAGTAATTTATGGATGAATTTGAGAATTTGATATAATTCATATAAATAATTGAGATTTGATTGCTGATTGAATAATACCCCCATTTATCTAGGCCTTTAAATATAGAAATTTAGAAGTTCTTATGATTAATTATAGCCTTCTAATCTCGTGTATTTATTATTTTTTAGGTACAAGTCAATGAATTGCATCTAGGCCTTTATCTAACAGTATTTTACACGTTTATCTAGGCTTTTAAATATAGATATTATCTAGGCTTTTAAATATAGATATTTAGGAGTTCTTATGATTAATTATAGCTCAATATACAGGGTGTTTGATGAGAATTAAAATTATATTTTTAGTAGATTTTGATAGAAGTTTTTGAAATATGTTGTTGAAAAGTCGTATGACTCATAAAAGATATGGTTAATATTGATTGTTTGATTTTGACTTAAATTAAAATATGATTTTAATTCGAAACAAACGGGGAAATAATAAGTAAAATGATGAAAGATTTGAGATCGTTATTGCAATTATCCCCTTTTTAAAAAATTTTTTAGGCCCCATTTAATGCCTCAACTAGTGGACTTGGACGGTAGAGCGATTTTCCGCATGGAAAGGTCATCTAGGGGTTTTTTGGGTCAATCCAGAAGGATATGGAGTATTTTGCAATATAGGCAAATCACGATAATTTAGCGCCAATTACCTTTTTGTTTTAGCCACTCAACTTTTTTATTTATTTATATTCTTAATTTTGTTTCGGTTCGTTAACTAGTAACATCTATTTTTACATGACAGACTTATTTTATTTGAAGTTATAGCCACATTAGTTTGTTGTTCTAATTTGACAAAACTGTAACTCCACTTTCAACGTCTGTTGAATGACGGAAAATTGTTGAATGACTAAAATGAAACTCCGGACAAAGTCGGGTGACCTCTCTTAATATTAACAAAATCGAAGATAAATTTGTAAAGCCCAAGTTTGCAGGCCCAATCTGGAAAGCCCAATCGTATCCCAGCGCCGCTTCACTCCCTTTTCCGCTCTCACCCTCTCTCTGCTCTTCCCCTGCGATTTCATCTTTTCTAGGGCTTTCTCTCTCGTACACTACATATATTAACACTCTCACGCAGTGATCAATCTATATTGCAATCGAGTTTCTTACGAAGGAGGGAAGAAATACTTTTCAATCCCAATGCCTCGTAGCCGATACGATGATGATGACGACCTGGAGCCAGAGGAGGAAGAGGATTACGAGCCGGTGGACGAGGAAGATGAGGAGTACCATGACAGCGGGAAGGCCGGAAGGAAACGGACAAGATCGGATTTTATAGACGATTTTGCGGAAGAGGACGATGATGAAGAGGAGGAAGATGATGAGGAGTATGACGGCGGTGGCGGCGGTCACCGAGGTAAGCGGCAGAAGAATAGAGGGTTGTCGAACTTCTTTGATGAGGAAGCACAGGTTGATAGCGACGAAGAGGAGGAAGAAGAGGAAGGCGAAGACGGTTAGTTTTTTTTTTGGCTTCTTTGATTTTATTTTACGTTATTGATTACTTAATTTATTGGTTTTTAGTATTATAATCTGTTGAGAATTTTCGTTTTAAGTGGAAGTTCTGAGAATGAAAGTGAATGAGGCGAACCTGTAAATTTGTTATTATCAATTTGAAAATGTAAAAAATGAAGAGTTGATTTACTTCAAAGGAGAAGTTATGGACATAGGGTTGGGGGTATTTCTTCCATCTATATATTGTATTTTATATAAATCAATAAGTAAATCAGTTGAAGTTTTCAGTTTTGAGTGAATCATTGCAAATAGCAGTTGGTGAACTTGTTGAATTACACATATCAATTTGGCAAAAAAAGGAGCAATAAAGTGGCTGTGTCCATTACAATCTGAAAAAGAGAAGAAACCATTTTTAAATATTTATGTTAGGACTGTTAGGAACTTTATATAAAATAGTTGAACTATTAGAACTATGATTATCATCGTATTAATTCAATTATGTTTTTGAACGTCTGGGTAAATTTTATCTTTTTCTGTGATTTAGCGAGGATTGAAGTGATTGGCTAGTGAAGTAGTAGAGTTTCTACTATTCATAGGGAAGAAATTAGGGGAAAGTGTCTAGGTTTTGGCTGTTGCCTATCTGAAAAGGGGAAAAAAAAAAACTGTAGACTATCACTCGAGGTCTCTCATGTAGAAAGGTTGTTGATTGATTAGTTGATTCTGCCTCTAAAACAGGGATGGCTTGAATTTTGATATTACAATCTTCATGTTATTGTAGTTGTTGTGGATGAAGTGGGAAATTTTGTTCTGCATAAATAGTAAATAGATTTAAGTAATTTTGTTGAACAGAAATTTGAGTTTAGGATGGGTTCTGTAGCTTTTTAACGTTAATGATAAAGAATTCAAGATTATTAGATTGGTTAGTTTGCTATGTTATGGTTGGATACTAGATAGGCCAGACACAGTGGTATCTTTGCTTTATTATTATTGATGGTAATATTATTCGAAAATATTTCTAGTTCTGAAGATATGCATTTTAGCCTGTCAAAATTTGTGGGTACCTGGAAAGTTCCTTTCCAACTACCATTTTTAACAGTGCAAAATGTGATGCGTTCCAAATTTATCTATTTGAGTAGGTACATGCTTAGAAGTTACAAACACTTGTTCCCCTTTAGAGAAAACTGAAGTTTCCTTTATGAAAAATGGGGAAGATACCTGTAGGTTTGTGACAGCATTGCCCTTCTAATGCAAATCTTTGGTAACCTTTAAAATGATTTGTGGTCTAATATGAAGTGTTGTTGTTTGGTCAAGTCATCCTTGCTGGTTATCCACGATGGCAAACTTTGTTTAGGTGTAGATTTCTTAGTTTTTTGAATGAATCAGTCATTTGTCAGTAGTGAAATTGAAATTCTTTAAATTCTTTCCGCATTCTCCTATTGTTTCACCATGTTGGAATACTGAGTGGACTTTCTTTTATTGTGTCGGATTTATTATTTTATCTGTTGAAAGGTGATGATTTAAAAACCTTGATATACAGACTTCATTGATACTGGAGCCGATATACCTGATGATGATGACAGACGTATTCATCGTCGTCCCCTCCTTCCACGCGAGGATGTGCCAGAAGACATTGAAGATTTACAGAGAAAGATACGAGAGAGATATGCCAAGAGCCATGATGTAGAGTATGATGAGGAGGCAACCGAAGTAGAACAACAAGCTCTTTTGCCATCTATTAGGGACCCGAAGTTGTGGATGGTGAAATGTGCGGTATGTTAATACAAGGCCTTTGAATATACTTGGGAAAGAATGTAAAGTACTTAAGATTTTTTAGCTTCTCATTATCATACCCGTTTGTGTTTTGTAGATTGGCCGTGAAAGGGAGGTTGCGGTTTGCCTAATGCAGAAGTGCATTGATAAGGGACCTGAAATGCAGATTAGATCAGTTATAGCACTTGATCATTTAAAAAACTATATATATATTGAAGCAGACAAAGATGCCCATGTGAGGGAGGTATGTAGACTCCAATGCATGCCTGGATTGTTAGAATGCTAATGCAATTTGTATGCAAGTGATTGACAAAATTTAATGAATTGTCTCCCATTTTGCTTCAGGCTGTCAAGGGTATGCGTAATATATATCCCAGCAAAGTAATGCTCGTTCCAATCAAGGAGATGACTGATGTTCTTTCAGTTGAGAGCAAAGCTATTGATGTTTCCAGGGATACTTGGGTTAGAATGAAGATTGGAACTTATAAAGGGGATCTTGCAAAGGTAATTATTTCCTCATGATATCCCGTTCCCTTTTTATTATATTGTCTTTCTGGTGGTCTCTTTCAGCTTTCTTATTGACTCCCTATTACTCTGTTGTAAGGTTGTAGATGTTGATAATGTGCGGCAGAGAGTTACTGTGAAATTAATTCCAAGGATTGACTTGCAGGCGCTGGCTAACAAATTGGTATTCATCTATCGTATACATTTACACTATTATGCTATTAATTATTTTTCTTTGTACTCCAATCTCTGGTTGTTTTTTAAGAGATCACGAAAACTGGACTTTTATGTGTTACCTTTTTTGGTAACAATCTGCACTAATGTGGTTTCAGGAAGGGAGGGAAGTTCCAAAGAAAAAGACCTTTACTCCTCCTGCACGTTTTATGAACGTTGATGAGGCTAGGTAATCTTGTTTAATTGAGTTCCTTCAATCAAATTTCTATTTACTGTAATTAATACAATTTTTTTCCCTTTTGTACAGAGAATTGCATATTCGTGTTGAGCGTAGACGAGATCCAGCTACTGGTGATTACTATGAAAACATTGGGGGTATGATGTTCAAGGATGGTTTCCTATACAAGACGGTGTCAATGAAGTCAATAAGCACTCTGAATGTACAGCCTACTTTTGATGAACTTGAGAAATTTAGGCAGCCTGGTGAAATAGGGGATGGTGATATGTCTAGTCTATCAACCCTGTTTGCAAATAGAAAAAAAGGTCACTTCATGAAGGGCGACAGGGTTATTGTCGTGAAGGGGGACCTGAAAAATCTGAAGGGTTTGGTGGAGAAAGTGGAGGAAGATACAGTACATATCAAACCCCACGAGAAAGGCCTTCCTGTAAGTGAAGAGATTCCTCTATTACATATCATGTTTTGTGTTATATGGATGGATCTCCTATTCTTCTTTAAGAGGTAATTATATATCTCCTGTTAATTTACAATTTGTTTTGCAGAAAACTTTAGCTATTAGCGACAGAGAACTCTGCAAATACTTTGACCCTGGAAATCATGTGAAAGTTGTATCTGGAGCTACTGAGGGTGCTACTGGAATGGTGGTGTCAGTTGAGGGGCACGTTGTAAATATAGTGTCAGACACTACCAAGGATCTTGTATATCATCCAGTCTTTTGCAATTTTACGTCATGTATGTGATCTAAAAATTGATTTTATACTTAGTTTCTGTTTCTAACAAATTCAGCTCCGTGTATTTGCGGACAATGTCGTGGAAAGCTCTGAGGTAACATCTGGTATCACACGAATTGGAGATTACGAGCTTCATGACCTTGTTTTGATGGAGTAAGATTTTTCTTCATTTAGGCATTTATTGTCGTCATAATCATTATTGTCTATAATATTTACTGAGGTCAGCTGTTATCAATTTTTTTGTGCAGTGACAATAGTTTTGGTGTGATTATACGTGTTGAGAGCGAAGCTTTTCAGGTGAGCTGCTCGAGTTAGAAGTCCAAAGTGATTGTGCAAAATTGTTGTACTGAAAATGGTTTATTTTTCATTAGGTCCTAAAGGGGGTCCCAGAGAGACCAGATATCGCACTTGTGAGGTTAAGGGAGATCAAATACAAGATTGACAAGAAACTTTTTGCAAAAGATAGGTACAAGAACACGTTATCAGTGAAAGACGTAGTGAAAATTTTGGATGGTCCATGCAGGGTCTGGTCTCAACTCTTCTTATCTTTCATGTTCTACTCTTGGACTGGGTTATCAATTTCTGACTCAATTGATCTTTTTGTGGTCCTCATTCCTATTTTGGTCATACTGTAGGGGAAACAAGGTCCCGTTGAGCATATCTTCAAAGGAATTTTGTTTATTTATGATCGACATCACCTCGAACATGCTGGCTTTATTTGTGCTAAATCTGAATCTTGTATGATGGTTGGTGGATCACGTGCAAATGGAGATAGGAATGTAAAGAATCTTAGGACTTGACTGTTTCAGTTGTTACCAAATTAAGGTTTATATACTTAGTTATGTTTATCCAATTGTGTAGGGTAACTCGTTCCCATCAAGATTTAACCATCTCAGAACCCCACCTCGTGCTCCCCAATCTCCAATGAGAACACCTAGAGGCGGTCCTATTAATTGTAAGTTGCAAATGTTAAAGGCTTCATCATACTTTGGGTCTCACTTGTCACCCTCTCTGTGTGCGCTGCCCAACTTGAAAGGCTTCTTGGTCTGTACTGATGTGATGTGGTTACATATTTTTGTCCTTCAATGCTACTTAAAGTTCTGCCATCATCATCATCATCATCATCATCTTCTTCTTCTTCCTTAGTGCTATCTTTTTTATGTGCTCAGGGGAGTTATTGGCTTTTTTATTTTGTCCCGAGTTCTCTCTTGTAACTGTTGTTGCGTTTGATAGTGGGCGGAAGACATGGAGGTGGACGAGGGCATGATGCTTTAGTGGGGACTGCAATAAAAATTCGACTGGGCCATTACAAGGGATGTAAAGGCCGTGTTGTAGACGTTAAAGGTTCCTCTGTTCGGGTTGAATTGGAGTCGCAAATGAAGGTTGTTACAGGCAAGTTTCCTTTGTTCTGACAACTTATTTCCTGGTTTTTTTTGTTAGCCAACTACTATTGTAAAGATAGCCTTTTTGTGCAGTTGATCGTAGCTATGTTTCTGATAAGGTGAATGTCTCAACGCCATTTAGGTAAGTAGATGTTTTTACAGTTTTTTTTTTTTTTAATTCTCCTTTTCTTTTTATTTAATATTTCTAACATTGGTCCATTGTTCCAGAGAAACATCCAGATATGGTATGGGAAGTGAGACACCCATGCATCCTTCTCGAACTCCACTACATCCATATATGACTCCTATGAGAGATCCTGGAGGTATGCATTGTTTGGCCCAGCTTATCCCACAGCATCTTTTAGTTGTTGATTGTAGTACTAATTTTTTTGTGTAGCTACGCCTATTCATGATGGTATGAGGACACCTATGCGTGACAGGGCATGGAATCCATATACACCTATGAGTCCACCAAGGTATGTTGTCTCAGTGAAGATGTAATTTTATATATACTTCTGTTTATTAAACTTATGAATCGAAGTTGATGTTTTGCTCTCTATTTCAATTTGGTGCTTTTCTCTCAATATAGAAATCACATTTATGGTAAGTATACTGCAAAATATTTCTTAAGAAACATTGATGTCATGTTTTCATTTTTTAATTCTTTTACTATATGATTAAAAAAAGAGCATACAGCTACATGGCATGTATGTGCAGATGTTTGTGTTTTCTGTGGCGTGTTTGAGCTATAAAAGAATATGTTCTCATGTAGATTGACAAGCTGATTACCTTTTCATTGATGTTATTATTCCTGTGGTGTAACAATTTGGGTCTGGTAATTTGTAGTTTCAATGTTACTGATGTAAGGTTAAATAACTTATATGAAAAAAATCAGGGACAATTGGGAAGATGCAAATCCTGGTTCTTGGGGAACTAGTCCACAGTATCAGGTTGGTAAAGTTTCTCGACTTTAGTCCTAACATAGTTTGGCCAGTCCTAAATATACACACTAAGTGACATTAATCTCAAGACCATTTTCAGCCAGGAAGTCCTCCTTCGCGAATGTATGAAGCACCTACTCCTGGTTCTGGTTGGACTAACACTCCTGGTGGCAATTACAATGAAGTGGGCACTCCAAGGAATAATACTTCGGCATATGGTATTTACTTCTTTACAATATTTCTTGAAGTTGTATCTGCCATATAGTCGCTCTCCGATCTCATGATAACCTTATTTCTTTCTTGCAGCAAATGCTCCAAGCCCGTACTTGCCTTCTACTCCTGGTGGACAGCCTCCAATGACTCCAAGCTCAGCGTATTTACCTGGTACACCTGGAGGGCAACCGATGACTCCGGGGAGTGGTGGCCTGGATATGATGTCACCTGTTGTAGGTTTGTCTTTCTACCTCTGTGAGATTATTGGCACTGTTTCATCCATGTGCACTGCATTGTCATTGAAAATGTTTGTTTTGCAAGTTTATAGTGTAGAATTCATGATGCATGCTACATTGCAGGTCCTGACAGTGAAGGACCTTGGTTCTTGCCGGACATTTTGGTCAATGTTCATAGGTCTGGTGAAGACAATGCTTTAGGAGTTATCCGAGAAGTTCTTCCGGTATGTATGTGTGTGTGTGTTTCTGACATCTGCCTTAGAATATTATATTTTTCTTTTGCTAGCTGTACATTTTCCTTTAGAAAAGCTGTTATATGTTTGAAAGCATTTCACCAACTTCCCAAGTATACTGGCAAAACCTCATCAAATATTGACCTGTATGTAGTTATTGAAATCAATTGGTAGCTGTCCTGTGAAAATGAATAGATGTTGATCAGCCATATATTGAAATAAATGATGATATTGGACAAACTTTTGAAGTAGTTTGGATTGAGAGAAGAGCTGCACGCGGGTTTCTGCTTCCCATGCCCACATGTTTAGAGCACGGTCTACGAGTGAAGAATGTTCAGTTATGAGGTCCTAGCAGTGATTTTTAGTTTTTTCTGAGTAGGAATCTCTAGACTAACTGTGGATTCTGGAATTTGTCTGGGAAGTTGGCCGGCTAGAACTGCGTTTTTGTCTTGGACAATGTAGTAGTAAGTTTAACTATGGGTTCTTTTTCATTTTTTCAAAGGAAAAAAAAGGGAAAAGAACAGGTCTTAAAATCTTAGACGAGGAAAATGTTTTCTTGAACAATTGAAATCAATGTCAACTGGTATGACCCTGAAATAAGTGCTTAGTGACTTCTTTTAAGAGATTTTGTGATCCATGCTTTTGTTTGTATATAATGAAAACCACATAGTTATTGTTCTTGCAAACAGTCGATATCAATTGAGGAGTCCAAGTCTGTATACCATAAAAATTTACGTAATATAATCTTTTCAATGTGAACTTCTATTTAGTTTATATTGCTGTAAACCAAACAGCCTTGTAAATCAAAACAATTAAATGATTATTGACAATCTTGGAGATGAATGAGATCAATCTGCTGATGGCATTATGTTTTTTTTGGTGTTTTAGGATGGTTCATGTAGGGTTGCTCTGGGTTCCAGTGGGAATGGTGAAACAGTCACCGTCCTTCCCAGTGAGCTCGAGGTTGTTGTGCCAAGGAAGTCGGACAAAATTAAGATCATGGGTGGTGCACAGCGTGGGGCCACTGGGAAGCTTATTGGCATCGATGGTACTGATGGCATTGTTAAAGTTGATGATACTCTAGACGTGAAAATTCTAGACATGGTTATATTGGCCAAGCTTGCTCAAACATGATGATGAGCCATTTATACATGCCCGAGTTGAGGCCATTGACTGATGCCGATTTGTTTATGTTATTTCCGATTTGTGACTTATGGGTATACTACTGATACGTCAAAGCAAAACATGGTCATCACTTTTGTGCTGCTCTCAACATGCCGTTTGAGAAGACTGTTAAGGCGTGGTGGTGAGGAAAGAAAACAAAGAAGGATAAATGGCTTTTTCCTTCTGCTATGTCGGGTGTGAAAGAATGGAGAGAAATTGCTAGGCTCGCCTGTCCTATTAGAAGTGGTCGTTTTCATTTTTCAGTTTTTTTTATGCTATGGAAATGTATATTTTTTTTATTATTAGAAATGAACGGCCTTTAACAAGAATGATGATACGGAAGCACTTCTAAGAATTTGGATGTTTTCCTATAAATAATTACACAATTCTTTCCTCTCTGATATACTCGGAGCTTCATATCAAGTGTGAAATGTATCTTGTTTCATCTGAAGGGAATAGAAAGTTGTGATGTGATTGTATGGGACTGGCTTGCAAGATTTTATTGTTGTCTTTTCGTGCTTATTACCCGTTTGAACTCCATTTTTGGAGGAAAATGCGTTTTGGAATATGATTTTTTGAAAAATGTGGTTAAAAGTGTACGTGTAAAATTATTTAATGGGAGAATGCCTGCTTGAGTTTTGAAAAATTGGAGTCAGGAGCTTCTGATATTTGGAGAAAAAATTGTGGCCTATACATGAGAAGTCATAATGTAGCATTCAAATAGGGCACTTTCTTCGGCTGTACATAGTGAATTTATTCTTCATTATAGCACATTATTTTGTTTGATTTCTTCAAAGTATACTTTAATGGTACGATTGATACTATAATTAGGACAATATTCAGTTTCGGTAACGATAATGAATAATTTATAACTAATAATCAAATGTCATTTTCGATCATTTTTTATGACTGTAAATGTTGTGGCTAACTTGTGCACACCTCAATTAATCTCACGGGGCCTTAAAGTTTATGGGTGGGTACTCACTTTAGTGGTCCTGAAAGGACTTGAACTGGTGATCATTAGGGAGCAAACTCAAGGTCTGACTAATTGAACAACCCCTCAGCGTTTGTTTTTGATCATACATTTAAATATTATTCATAACTCATTTTTATTTCATTAAAAAATTAAACAATTTTAAATTAAACTAAATAAAGTAACGATATTTATATTTTATTTTATTATTGTTATTATTATTTTTTTTAACATGTTTGATTGATTAAAAAGTTAAACTAAATGTGGTTGGGAACCCTGATAAAATATACATGATCGATGGACCGAGTGTCACGTGTTTAAGAAAGAGTATGCTTAGGTTCTATAGAAAATACTGATAAACAAGGGTCTAGAATGGATACACATCTTTTTTTTTTTGTTGAAAATGATTCACATCTCACATGATACAAAATAAATTAATCTCGAAAGAAATTCTTATAAACAAATTGAAAGTTTAGCTAAAGATGTATTATTCTATTAAAAATTTGATAGCATGTGATATTTTAATTCAAAAGTGGCACAACACGTTATGTCACTCTATAATTAAAAGGTCACAAATCATGTAAATTGAGATCTCCGATTATGTGACATTAAATATGAAAACAATTTAAAAAAGTGACAGAAATTCAAAAAAAAACGACATACTCAAAAAAGTAAGAAACACTAATCAAAACTTTAGAATAGATTCAGAGGTTATTGGTTTTCTTCTACGTATTACCTCTTCGTGATTATGTTTCACTTCTATTAACTAAATAAAAAACATAACTTCATTTTAGGAAAAAACGACACTCTAAAAATTGGAGGTGAGAGAAAAAAGAAAATAAAAAAAGTGACAAACACTAAAAAAAATAAGGAACGCCAATCAAAATCTTAGAAAAAATCTCGAGGATGGTTAATTTCTTCTACATGTTTTCTATTTGTAATTATACTTCACTTGTATTAATTAAACATAATAAATAACTTCGCTTTAGGAACACTGATAAAATATAGAATATATACATGTATTTGCACAAGAAAAGATTACTCTGGGAACAAGCCCATCCCAATTTCAAGTGTTCCTTCGTGTCAACGTTATTTTGAGCCACACCATAATCTATCCTAATTAATCCAAAATAATGGAGTTAATTGTTCCAATTGTCACTGAACTTTAAAATATGGAGTTTGACCATTAAACTTTTGAAAACATTGGATGTTACTCACTGGTACAACTTCTGTTTAAAATTTCTAACAAATTAGTGATGTGGCTGATGGAATGTATACATGGTGCCTTGTCACGCCATTAAAAGTTTGAGATATTCGAATTTTGACCACTAAACTTTGAAAAATGTTTTTTAGTGCTCACCAAATTTTGAAAAACGTCTTTTATTCATCACAATAAATTTGGATTTAATTAATTCATTGCTAAAATCTGGATTAAAATTAAAATTTAATTTAATTCTAACTATTGTGTATTTCGTCGTAAATTCAAATATTATGATAGGCAACACTTGCAAAGTTGTGCAAACTAATTGCAATGAAATACACAATAAGTTTTTTTTTTATTTATTAAAATTAAATTAAATGTAACGCCTTCACCATGATTTACAGCACTTCGAAGCAAATTCTCTTGTTCTCGTATTTTTACATCTTGAATCTTGTCAATGGTTGGACGAACAATTGGTCTCAGTCGTGTTGTGTAAATGGAAATACAAGCATCATTAGCACCTTCCCAGGTTGCTCCAATGTTATACATTATAGTCTGAACTAACTTAAAAATTGAAACAAAAAGAAACAAAAGAAAGAAAAAATAGCGCTCAACACTTGTGAAAAACATTTGCATCAATGTTCAGTTTTATCCATAGGGAAAATAAATAAAACATCAAATTGCTTTAACTCCCCATATTGTTTCAACAGCTCAAGTCCTCCTCAACGTTCTTCTAACCCGAATAGAAGGTCGCAGAGGCTGTAGATGCTCTTTCTGTTGGGAATCTACTTATTAGAATGGATACACATCTTTTTTTTCTTTATTTTTTGTTGAAAATGATTCACATCTCACATGATACAAAATAAATTAATCTCGAAAAGAAATTCTTATAAACAAATTGAAAGTTTAGCTAAAGATGTATTATTCTATTAAAAATTTGATAGCATGTGATATTTTAATTAAAAAGTGGCACAACATGTTATGTCACTCTATAATTAAAAGGTCACAAATCATGTAAATTGAGATCTCCGATTATGTGGCATTAATTATGAAAACAATTTAAAAAAGTGACAAAAATTCAAAAAAACGACATACTCAAAAAAGTAAGAAACACTAATCAAAACTTTAGAATAGATTCAGAGGTTGATGTCAATAATTCAAGAGCTCTTGTTGAATTTGGTTGCTACGATACCATTCAGAAAGTATACATCTTGGACGAAACGAGTAAACCTACTCTAGAATTCACAATTGACAAATGCACTTTCTTAGTCTTACCATCAAGTGAACAATTTGCACAATCTGATTTCGCCTTAAATCAAATTACGCTCAAAGACTAGCAATCATTTGCCAAAAAAAAGTCATGTATCATGAATTACATAATCCACAATCAGCAAGACATTGAGGTTATGTTTGAGCATTTTTTTTTTTTTTTTTTGTAAAAAATAAATTTTGTAATAGTGATTTTTTGAAAAAATGTGATTCAAAAGTATGATTTTTTTTAAAAAAAAATTTATGTGAAAAATATTTTATTGAAAGAATACGTAATTGAAAAAGAGTTTCAAGAAAAATGAGTTATTTTTTTGAAAATGTTGCTCAAACAGGACTGATAAAATATAGAATATATACATGTATTTTGCACAAGAAAAGATTACTCTGGGAACACGCCCATCCCAATTTCAAGCGTTCCTTCGTGTCAACGTTATTTTGAGCCACACCATAATCTATCCTAATTAATCCAAAATAATGGAGTTAATTATTTCAATTGTCACTGAACTTATATTTTCAATTACTCACTGAAGTTTGAAATATGGAGTTTGACCATTAAACTTGGAAAACATTGGACGTTACTCACTGATACAACTTCTGTTTAAAATTTATAACGAATTGGTGATGTAGCCGATAGAATGTACACATGGTGCCCTGTCACGCCGTTAAAGTTTGAGATAGTCGAATTTTGACTACTAAACTTTGAAAAACGTTTTTTATTGTTCATTAAATTTTGAAAAACGTCTTTTATTACTCACTGAACTTTGAGGTGGACAAATTTTGGCTCTAAATTTTGAAATTTGTCATATATTCATCACAATAAATTTGGACTTAATTAATTCATAGTTAAAGTTCGGATTAAAATTAAAATTTAATTTAATTCTAACTATTGTGTATTTCGTCGTAAATTCAATTATTAAAATTCAGATTTAATTTAATTTTAATAGCAAATTTATTGTACATTTCGTTGCAAAATTCAAATATTATGTTAGGCAACGCTTGCAAAGTTGTGCAAACTAATTGCAATGATATACGCAATAAATTTTTTAATAAAATTAAATTAAAGTAACGCCTACACCATGATTTACAGCACTTCGAAGCAAATTCTCTTGTTCCCATAATTTTGCATCTTGAACCTTGTCAATGGTTGGAAGAACAATTGGTCTCAGTCGTGTTGTATAAATGGAAATACAAGCATCATTAGCACCTTCCCAAGTTGCTCCAATGTTATTCATTATAGTCTCCGAACTAACTTAAAAATTGAAATAAAAAGAAACAAAAGAAAGAAAAAATAGCGCTCAACACATATTGATAATATTTGTTATAAGATAAGAAAATTAAATATTTAAACCAAGACTTAAAAGTTTATTACAAAGAAAATTTAGTGTTGTATTAGCTTCATTCTGCCATTTCCATTAGTACAATCAAAATAAGATTTTCCACTAGTGAAAAACATTTGCATCAATGTTCAGTTTTATCCACAAGGAAAATAAATAAAACATCAAATTGCTTTAACTCACCATATTGTTTCAACAGCTCAAGTCTTCCTCAATGTTAGAGATGGCAAAAAAACCCGTCCCGCCATGCCCTGAATGGGGCGAAAAAAACCCGCCCCGCCACGGGTCGCGGGGTGGGGCGGGGCGAGGGTGCCCCGCCCCGAACCCGCCCCATGAAGTTAA
>CAIGRF010231986.1:17757-28224 GCA_903798235.1 Fraxinus ornus | reverse complement strand
TAAAAATGTGCACCTAGGCTCTAATACCAATTTATAACCCAAGAATAACTAACCAAAAGGGAGTGAATTGATTTTTGAAACTTTTTCGCCACTTAGTCTCAAAACAATTCAATACACAATATATAAAAGCAAAGTATAATACTAGAATTAAATATGCAAGGTCAATAACTTAATTCAAGTAGGGATATAGTACAATATAAATGGCAATGTAAAGTAAAGTGCAATAATGTAAAGATAACAAACCAATTTAATGGAGTTCGATACACAATGTGTTCTACGTCCCCGTTACCAAGCTTTTCGTCACAAGTAAGACCACATGCAATATAATGATAACTTACAAACAACGAGTACCAATCCTTAAGTGACTTACAACAATGAGCACTTGACCTTAGGTGACTTACAACAAGGAGCACTTGACCTTAGGTGACTTACAACAATGAGCACCTATCCTTAGGTAACTTACAATAAGGAGCGTCTATCCTTATCAACAATCGAGTTTTCATAAGGCTCTCGAAAACACTAAAGTATAAATTATAGTTTTACAATTGAAAGAATTCTCTTAACAAATGATATAATCAAGTCAACTATTTAGAGAGTTAGGATAACACTTCAATAGATAGCAAATAATAAAGGTCAAGTGTTTATGATGAAAACTTTGATGAATAATTGATAATGAAATAGTTTGTAATTTTTGTATCAAAGTTTTCAAACCAATTATCTCTCTTAACAAATAATGCAAGNAAAACTTCTACCAATGATGAAGAATAGATGAGATTGTGAAACGTTCTTTACAAAATAGAGTTCTTGATAAATTAGATTAAATAAGTTTGATTGATCAAAAAACTCTTTGTAATAAATGAAGTAGAATATAAAACCAAGTGGACTCAATGATTTTCAATAAATAAGCTCTCTAAGTATCTCTTGTAAGTTGTTGAAAATTGAATGCAAAATGGATGGATATTTATAGAGCAAAAGGGACACAATTAGTCACTTTTGTTTGACCAAAAATGTTATAGCCGTTGAGAAATCAAATCATTGGAATTTCGGTTGACCACTTGTGCATTTTCGGTCGACTGAAAGTTGACTTTTTTTAAAAAAAATTGCTTTTTCAAAATCTATTTCATGTTACAAATGAAAAATATTTTTATGCAAGTGATGAATTATGAAAATAATTTGAGGTTTATGCACTTGCTAAGAATCGATAAGTTAATACATTTACATTTAAGTTCTAAACTTTAATCTTCAAAATTCTTGTTCTTGTTCTCTTCGAGTCTCATTTGATTGCTTGTTCTTCAACGGATGATGATTTGGGTCTTTGAATATTTAATAAGATATATTCATGAAAAACTCAACAAATAAAATTTGTTAGAAACATAAGTGTATTGTTTGTTATAATCAAAACAAGTGGAGTAATATTGAATCATAGGTCAACAAACACATAGGTTCGATCAATGTCTAAGTGTTTCAATTTTTCCTTGGTAAGGAGCTTCACTTGAGTACCTAACCATAAGATAAAGGAGTGTTTTGGAGTGATAAAGGACTTCCAAACATCGGCAACTTATTTTCCCCTTTCGGCTTGAAACGGCCATATGCTTGGGAGATGTAAAATCTGCCTACAGTAATCTAGTTTTGTAATCTATCCATTGCAGTCTAATGATTACCGCTAACTTGTAGTATGTTGTCCCTAGTTACCAGCAATTTCTTGAGCAACGGGGAGTCATCTTTCTTAGGCAACCACTCCCAAATTGATGCCCTCATAGGTAAACATGCTTTACCTACTGGACCCAAAATGTATCCTTTTTCTCATGAATGTTCCAAAGAGATTTTGCAAGCAATGCTAGAGTCTAGCATTTGATGTATCGAAAGCCAAGTTCCCCCCCCCCCAAACATCACACCCTCACTTTTTGGTAGGCACACGTGTCCAAGCAACTAGCGGTTTTTTATAATTTTGTTGGTTTGAGCGCCTCTCTATTCTGTTTTTTGGGCCTCTCTATTTTGGTGTTGGGCCTTGCTGTGTTGTTTAGGCTACGGTCTGCTGTTTTAATTGATGGTATAATCTTGGCTTTACACTTGGCATGTCTTGGACCATTGGATTAAGTAATTTGAAGTGTTACTTTTATAACCCAATTATGGATTCTTCGATTAGTGTTAGTTCTTCATATTCAAGGGTTTCTCTTGTTCTTCTCTCTCAAGTGTTTTTTCTCTCGTTTCGTTTCTTGAGATCTTTTGGGTATGATCTCTGTAATGTTTTAGTAATATTCTTCAGTGTATTGTGTATACACTAGTGTAGTGGAGTGAAAACTTGTATAGAAGAGGCAAGATGAAATTTAGTGATTCTTCATACATTTGTTGTACTATACTTTGTGATTCTTAGTGGATTCGAGTAAAATCTACGTAGTGAATGCTCAACAGGTGAGTATGCTTTAAGCTGAACATCCGAGCCCAAAGGGACGAAAATTCATTTGTGTTCTTTCGATTCTGCAATTACTTTTCTATGATTTCTTGTTTGTGTTGTGAAACTTTGATTATGAGACCAACAAGAGGTATCAGAGCTTCTGTTTAAGGGGGATTAGGATTTATGGTGGGAACAACTTGCAGATCTAAATGATTTTTTCAAAACCCTTGGTTTTTTTAAAGTAATTTTTTTTAGGTTTTTCTGAAACTGTGTGTTTCGTGGTTCTTCGATCCAATTCTTGGTTGGATCCCTTTTGAAAACCCTCTTTTGTTTTTTACTCTTAGAGGCTGACTATCAAGTTTTTGATACGTATTTTTCTTTGTGAAAAACAAACTTATTTATGGTTTTGATTTTCTGAAATCTTGATTCTTCTACTGAGTTCTGGTGTTTTGGTTGTAACTCGCTACTGGTTGAGGTTCTTTGTGAACTCGTACTGAGTGACGGTGAGTTGAGTTGACTCACTCCGATTCTTGCTAGTTTTATTTGATTCACTCTTTGTCATATTGAGTTGCTGTGACTCGTTGCTTCTTGGTACTCCATTCTAGAAAAATGATCCGGTTCTGGTATTTTTTTTTCATATACTCCTTCACTGAAACATTTAGGTTTCAGCTTTGGTATAATTCTCTGAACTTTTTTGATTTCTTAGTACAATTATTAAACTGCATTATCTATTTTTGATTTGGTTATTAAGGTAATTAATCCTCATCTTCTTTTCTTTGTCCAAGATCTCATTGAGGATTTGGGAATCTGAGGGAGTATGGGATTATAGGGTTATCATCCTTTAAACATGTCAAACTGACAATCATGTTCAATATATCTATACTTGCTGATCATATATTGCCTTTGTTATTGTTCTTTATTACACTGTCTATACTTGTTGCATTCTGTGTGAAAGATAAACTTGAATTTGTTGTGAGTCTGTTTGTGATCTTGTCTACTGCACATAAATTTGAAGTAGAGATACTGAGATTTTAGTTTGTGGCGTCAAAAAATTAGGGCTAAACTTGAATCTCTTTATCTAACTAAAACCATGCCCAACAAATGCTACCTCCTAAGACAATTCTATAATTTCAGATTTAATCCCTCCTCCAATCTAGAAGAAAACATCGATAAATTCACTAAATTGGTTCAAGAACTAACAGATTGTGATGAAGAATCTGAGGATCAACAAGTTGTTGCTATGTTAAATGTTTTGGGTGATAGATACATAGTTCTTAGAAATGCTTTAAAGTATGGGAGAACTGGACTTACTATTGATATTGTGATATCATCTCTAAGAAATAGAGAACTGGAATTAAAGATTCTAAGTTTGGAGAAGGTTTGAATGTAAGAGAAAAAGTAAATCAGAACAAGAAAGGAAACCAATGCAATTACAATTCCCTTAGGAAAGGAAAATCATAGTTTCCTAAGTTCAGAAATCAAAACAAGAACCAATCTAAACCTAAGATGCAAGACAAAATGTTATTATTGTGGCAAGACTGGACATCTTATAAAAGATTACTTTAAGAAAATATCTGATATGAAATCAAAATTTAATACAGATGGGTCTACAGACATTGTTTGCTATAATGAATCTGAAATACAAGGTGTTATCCTTGTTGCATCAACTAAAAGAAAACTGAATGAATGGCTTCTTGATTCTGGATGCTCTTTCCATATGTGTCCGGTTAAAGAGTTGTTTATTGACTTTAATAATCTTAGTGGTAGTCAAGTTCAAATGGGAAACAATATGACCTGCCAAATTAAAGGGATTGGCAACCTTAAACTCTTATTGGACAATAATCAAATCCTTGAACTATTTCAGACAAGATATGTTCCTGATTCTCAAAGAAACTTGATCTCTTTGGGACAACTGGATGATGAATATGAGATAAAAATTCATAAAGGTCTTACCAAAATAAGTTTTAACTCTAAAGAGATAATTTCATCTCCTAGATCCAATGGGATCTTCATATTGCAAGTTGAACCTTTAGTTGGTAACAGCTCTGCAGCTGTGAAAACTCATGTTAATAAAGCCCTAATTTAGCATAGGAGACTAGGCCATATTAGTGAAAAGGGATTGATGATTTTAAATAAATTGAAATGCTTTGGAAATGATAATATTGACAGTCTTAAATTTGTGAAGACTATGTTGTTTGAAAACAAAATAAACTATCTTTCAAAACTGGAATTCACAAGTCCACTTCCATCCTTGAGTATTTACATGCAGACTTGTGGCGTCCTGCTTCTGTAAATACCTTAAGTGGCTTCAAATTTTACTTATTGATTGTGGATGATTTTTCAAGAAAAATTTGGACTTTTCTTTTGAAAAACAAATCTAATACTTTTCAAAATTTCAGGCAATAGAAACTTATGATTAAAAATCAAACAAATAATGGTTCGAAATTCTGTAATCATGAATTTGACTCTTTTTACAAAAAATGTGGGATTTTAAGATATAGAACAATAAGATACACTCCTGAGCAAAATGACATTGCTGAGAGAATGAATAGAACCTTATGGGAAAAAGGTGAGATGCATGTTACTCAGTTCTAATCTTTCAAAATATTTCTGGGGAGAAGCCCTAAAAACTGCCACTTATCAGAATCCCTTCAAGTGCTATTGATTTTCAAACCCCTTAACACTTATGGTCTGGAGAGTCTCCAAATTATTTCAAACTGAAGGTTTTTGGTTGTGCTGTTTATGCTCATCAAGATGTAGGCAAACTGGAACCCATGTCTTAAAAATGTATTTTTCTGGGTTATGGAGAAGAAATAAAGGGTTATAAACTCTGGGTAAGAAAGAAAAATGGTTTTAGAGTCATCATCAGTAGAAATGTTATTTTTTATGAGAGTCAGTTTTCCTGTAAATCCTCTTCAAGTCAGAAAACTAACCATCTTACCTTTGTTAAAGAAACAGAATATCAAGAACAATGTCAAACTGAACCTGAAAATTTGATTGAGGTGGAGTCTACTCAATCTGAAACTGATCAATCTTAAAATGGATTTGAAATTGATGAAAATTTTCAAAATACTTCTCTGGAAAATTATCAATTGGTAAGGGATAGGGTAGAAGAAATAGGATACCTTCTACCAGAATTAACAATGATGAATTTGTTACTTTCTATTCTGAATTGGAATCTGTTAATTATGAACTTATGACATTTGAAGAGGCTATCAACAGCAAAGATTCTAAACTTTGGCTGGAAGCCATGTAAGAAGAAATGGATTCTTTACTTAAAAATAAGACATGGGTTCTTGTTGGTAAACCTAAACATCAAAAGATTGTTAACTGTAAATGGGTTTGTAAGATTAAAGAAGATGAAGCTAATACCTTTGGAAAAAGATATAAGGTTAGACTTGTAGCAAAAGGTTTTACATAAAGAGAGGGTATTGATTATAATGAAATCTTTTCACCTGTTGTAAAGTATACATCAATCAGAATCTTACTTGCCTTAATAGCTCACTTTAACTGGGAATTAGACCAAATTGATGTTAAGACCTCTTTCTTAAATGGTGATCTTGAAGAAACCATTTATATGCATCAACCAAAAGGTTTTGAATTGAAATCAAAATCAGGTATGTTTATTAAAGAAATCCCTTTATGGCCTGAAACAAGCTCCTAGGCAATGATACAAAAGATTCTATTCTTATGTTCAGAACATGGGATTCTCTAAAAGTAATTTTGATTCCTATTTTTTCTTCAAAGGGTCAGGAGGACCTGAATTTGTTTATCTTTTGTTATATGTTGATGATATGCTTCTTGCCTNATTCAAAATCTGAACCGATTTGTTTGCTAAAGAAATACCTCTATGGCCTAAAATAGTCTCCAAGGAATGGTATAAAAAATTTTACTCCTATGTTCAGAATCTGGTATAAACAGTTTTATTATGTCAATAAAGTGTTTGAAAATTTTGCCATGATTGAATGCAAATCTGTGCCTTTTGAATATCATTTCAGACTTTCTAGTGAACAATCTTCTAAAACTGTTGAAGAACATGATAGGATGAGTAAAATACCACATGCTAATGTTGTTGGCTCTATTATGTACCTTATGATTTATACCAGACCGACTTAGCTCATGGTATAAGTATTCTTAGTAGATTAATGGCTAATCCTGGTGAAACTCATTGGTTGGCTATTAAATGGATGATAAGGTATTTAAGGGGTTCAACTGATTTGGGCTTAATGTTTCAAAGATGTAATGAACGTGCAACTATAAAGAGATATGCAGATTTTGACTTTGCAGGTGATTTAGATAAAAGAATTGACTCTGATCTGAAGGTAATGAATTCTGTTAAGCTCTATAGTTACTTTAGTTTTTGTTTTATCCAAATCTGATTGTTTCTTTTACAGGTATGCTAGAGCAAATGAAACTAGTAAATTGAGTTTAAGTCCACAAAAGAATACTCAGAATAGTTCGACAAGGTAGAGATTGTTGATTTGGGCTGCCTCTCTATTTTGGTATTGGGCCTTGCTGTGTTGTTTGGGCCACTGGTTTGCTGTTTTAACTGATGATGTAATCTTGGCTTTACACTTGACATGTCTTGGACTGTTGGATTAAGTAATTTGAAGGGTTACTTTTATAACCCAATTCGGGATTCTTCTATTAGTGTTGGTTCTTCATATTCTAGAGTTCTCTCTTATTCTTCTCTCTCGAGTGTTTTCTCTCTAGTTTCATTTCTTGAGATCTTTTGGTTGTGATATCTGTAATGTCTTAGTGATATTCTTGAGTGTATTGTGTATACACTAGTGTAGTGGAGTGAAAACTTGTATAGAAGAGGTGAGATGAAACTTAGTGAAGGAATCGAAGATTTCTTCGTACATTTGTTGTACTGTACTTTGTGATTCTTAGTGGATTCGAGCAAAATCTACGTAGTGGATGCTCAATGGGTAAGTAGGCTTTAAGTTGAATATCCGGACCTAAAGGGGCGAAAATTCCTTTGTGTTCTTTCGATTCTGCAATTATTTTTCTATGGTTTCTTGTTTGTGTTGTGAAACTTCGATTCTGAGACCAACAAATTTCAAAGAAAATTCCTACAAAAACATACAATTCTCAAAGTTACGTTGGCTAAAATTAGGAAAATAGATAACCAAAAGTACTCTACTCCTTCCAAGACCGCCCTCATAAATTCAGCCCTACCAACATAATATAATGATGTGCTCATCCATGCATTAATGTAGGTAGCAATCTTATCCAAAAATGGGGCTAAATGGTTAACTTTCAATTTTCCAGCCGCAAGCGGGATCCCCAAATATCTAAATGGCATAGTCGCATTAGAATATTCACTAAGTCTTGAATCTCATCCAAGTCTGCCCCTTTAATGCTCGCTATGTATAGGCTAGATTTAATCAAATTCGTCTTATGTCTCGAATCTCCAAATTTGGACAAGGCATGAATTAATATTTGCACTTAGATAACGTCGCCTCTAGCAAACAACATCATATCATCCGAGAATGATAAATGTGATTTTCAAGAGCCCATGTTTAGGATGATAATTAAATTCACTATTGCTAATAGCTGCCTTTAATGATCTTGAAAAATATTGAAGACATATTACAAATAAGAACCGTGATAAGGGATCACCTTGTATAAGGCCCTTTTTACCCTTAATGAATCAATAATTAATGATGTTGTTAATTGCAATAGAATAAGAGGGTGTTGGAATACATACCATCACCCGCTGAATAAATCTGCCTAAAAATCCCAGTTGCTCCATAATAGCTTTGAGAAATCCCCAATCTATGGAATCATATGCCTTCTTAAGATCAATTTTAAGGAGGCATCTTGATGAAACTCTCTTCCTATTGTATTGCCTCAACAATTTTTGTGCGAGGTGGACGTTTTCAAATCAAGCTCCTCCCTTCCACAAAAGCCACCTGTGGCTGATCAACAATGGAGCCAGGGATAGGTGCTAATCTATTGGCTAAGGTTTTAGTAACCACCTTATAGATCACATTATAACATGAAATAGGTCTATAGTCTCCAACAATAGATGCATGACTGCCTTTTGGTATCAAAGCTATGATGGTATAATTAATTTGTTCAAGGAGCGAGCCGGACTTGAAATGTTCAGCATTAGCCCCAACAAAATCACCCCCAACGGTGCCCCATGCTTTCTTAAATGTAAATCGAATACTTACATAAAGAAGTATGGATATGCAAGATACATATTTCGATGATAGATGTTCTCCAACAACAAAACTCATCACACTCTGTTGTCTTCTTACTATTGCCGCTACCAGCAATTGGTTTACTCATCAATTAGATGTCCAGAATACTTTCCTTCACATCGATACATGAGATGATTTACATGGGGCTTCCACCCGGTCTTCACAAACAAGGAGAACGTTGTGTGTCAGTTCAACAAATCTCTCTATGGGCTCAAATAAGTATCAAGAAATTGGTTTTCCACTTTCTCAGACATCGTTCAGAAAGCTAGTTATCAACAATCAAAAGCTGATTATTCTCTCTTTACTAAGACTCAAGGTACTTTGCTTACTATTGTTCTCATCTATGTTGATAACATTCTCCTCACAGGAAATGATCTTTAGAAATCGAATATCTAAAAAAAATTCTTCTTAAACATAAATCGAATATCTCAAAATATTTCTTCTCAAACACTATCAAGGATCTCAGAGACTTGAAATAATTTTTAAGTATTGAGTTTTCCCGTTCCAAGAAAAGTATCTTCATGTCTCAGAGAAAATATGCTTTAGATATTTTGCAAGATTCGGGACTGATGAATAAGGGCAATTGATATTAATGCAAATATTTTAGTGTAGAAGAGTTATAAATGAATTGAGTTGAGATTTTGATTGTTTCAAGCTTGATTTTAGATATACTCAATAATCTTGCCTTGACAAATTCATTTCACAAAATTCATTAATTTGTTCAAGGAGCGAGCTGGACTTGAAATGTTCAGCATTAGCCCCAACAAAATCACCCCCAACGGTGCCCCATGCTTTCTTAAATGTAAATCGAATACTTACATAAAGAAGTATGGATATGCAAGATACATATTTCGATGATAGATGTTGTCGCTCATAATAAGTTTGTAGGATCGACTACAACACCAACTAGGTGAATAGGCTTTCTTTATGGTACATGTCGGTTCTTGTAAGTAATGACCGTAGTGCGTTGGAACTGTCTGGACATGACCACCATATTTGACTTAATTCTAGAATCTAGTTACGTGTACATTAAGATTTACATTAAGTTTGACATTTTTGTGAGTCATAGATCTTTACAATACTTTAAAAATTAATGGCACGGGTTTGGACAACAAAAGTGTCAAATTTGATGTAAACAAAGTGTGTGCAACTAGTTTAATCCTTAATTCTGTAGCTGGATGATGGGAGAAATTAAACCTCTATGAGAAGTCACCTGATCATGGATTACCTGAATACTAGATTGAAGAATGGGCGATATTCATGATTTCGATGATCTTTGATGGGCCAATAAGCAAGCCCGGCCCTGGCCCAAGGCTACTAAGGCAGTGGCCTTGGGCCACAAATTTTTAGGGGCCTCACAAAACACTAAAAAAAAAAAGAAAAAAAACCAACTCCTTGGGCTGAAAAAAAGACCAATACTCCCCAGCCCAAAAAGCCCAATAAAAACCCTCATCTTCAAGATGCCCTCATCTTCGATTCTTCATTCTTCCAAGTCAAGAAATCGCCTCTCGCGTCTCGCCTCCTCTTCACCACTCACCACTCACCAGACACAATTTGGAGACACCGTCGCTACATCTGTCTCTGTACTCTCAAACCTTCGCCCGTTCGCCGCCACCATCCATTAGTTCTCGGGGCTTCTTCAAGGAATCAAGTTCAAGACTCAATACTTCAACAATCAACAACGTAAACGGTAAACCTCCACCTAACACTCCGTCTCCGACCTCCATTCTTACTTTATTTTGATTATTTGATACTTTCATACTTAGTTTCTCTTTTAACTGTTAAGATTATTGTGAGGTGAAATCTGAAATTTGACATTTACTGGACTCTGGAAAGTCGGCCCTGTTGGTAATTATTGGC
>CAIGRF010231979.1:0-13601 GCA_903798235.1 Fraxinus ornus | reverse complement strand
GCTTATCATACATTGAACTTGACGGTGTTGGTTTTGATCAAGTATGAGTTTATTTGATGAGTTGTAACATAATTTCCATTGTTGGCTTAGGTTATTTATGGAGTACTTAGTATAGGTCTCTTCATATACCATTTGCACTGCACACACTATGATCTTGTTAGTGGGACTCTACCGTGTGTGTAAGATTTGGTATAGTAGTAACATGTTAGTAGGATGACTGTGAACGTGAATTGACCTTATTTATTAGACCTAAGCTCAAGATTATCCCTGATATAAATAATATATAAAAAAGGGGCTCAATATCTTATACTCTTCTTCGAAGCCTATTTGACTCGAGCAATTAAGTCTAAGGAGTTTCTCATAACCTGGTGCCTAGGGTCAACTGACTTGGGTTCACCGACCTAAAGCTCACTACATGAGTCATTTTAGTCGATTTATAAAGAAGAGCCTACACTTAAGATGAAAAAAAATAAAATATATGAGCTTCCATATTGAAGGTTGTGAAATAAAGAATATGCTAAAAGTCAGGGGAGAAGAAAATATCCATACAATATGAGCTTTTATATATAGGTTCTAATGTGCTGTACTTGGTTTGACTTTCATTAGTAGAAGAATGTCCTTATTGGCAATGATGTTATGCAAGTCCTTTCTCACAAAATTAAGGTTTGAAGTCCTACTACCAGAGGATTAGTGACACTTTACACATATGTGTCGCTTGTACAATTTACTCTATGACTAACTTGTGTTCAATGTGTGGGAAGGTTTATTGTTCATTGCTTACACTTATGCATGATAACACCTGTTTTGTTGTGTTCATGTTTGATATTTCTTGGTCTCTTGTCATTTTGTGACAAAAATGGGGAGTAAGATAATATTAAAAAAAAAAGAACATGATGTTTTGTGATACATTATTGCATTTTACATTAGCATGATGTTTTGTATTTTTTACTCAAAAGTCTTCAGTTTTACTAGAGTAAGTTTTGATGTTTTGTAATATCAATGTTTCATTTTGGTATGTTGGGTTGCATTATATTACATCTTAATTTAGCATATGTTATGAACTTGAATAAGTGCATTATGGATTATAAACTGCTTAATCACTTTTACACTTGAGCTACTTGAACTCTGTTTATTCTTAATGTTGTTTCACATACATTTTACACTGGGTATTTGTCTATTTCAGGAAACGGGTACTGAAGAATTTATTCAAGACAGTTATTAGTCGTGTCAGATGTTTTGAGTCTGTAATCTTATTTTAATATTGTCTTGACTTAGATTGTAGTTTTGTCATAGAATGCCAAAGGGGGAGTTTGTTAAGTATTTGATGTAATNGGGTACTGAAGAATTTATTCAAGACAGTTATTAGTCGTGTCAGATGTTTTGAGTCTGTAATCTTATTTTAATATTGTCTTGACTTAGATTGTAGTTTTGTCATAGAATGCCAAAGGGGGAGTTTGTTAAGTATTTGATGTAATTGGCTATTCTGTAAACAAAAGGAACTAGAGTTGATATGTTGTAAAAAGTCAAGGAGCAGTGTACAATTAGTATAAGTTGTCATATTTTAGGTCTAGGGTTCGAGAATGTAAAAGAATGAAAAATGGCGCGAAATCTCGCTAGACTGTCACCAAGGCTTAGCTCGAGTGTAAAAATAGAAACTTCATCGCTCGACTATCACCTCACCTTCACTTGAGTGACAACATGTCACTCGATTATCGCCACCCTTCGCTCGAGCGACAATGATGTATGAGAATCTTTTAATTCATTTTTAAAGGCTTTTTTTCCAGCCCATTCATTCCATAACCTATATATAAATACTTGAACGCCACATAACATGATTTCTAAAGTTGATTATTGAGAAAACACATTGGTTTCATATTCATTTTATCCTCTGAAGAATTCAACCTTTATTCTTCAAAGTTAATTGTTCGACGGTGAGAAAAACATCAGATCTTAAATCCAAATACCAAACTGCTACTTCTCCCATATCTGTCAGAGTTTCTAAAGATCAAGGAAATGTGACTGGAGTTTTAGTCATTGAAGAACGCGGTGTTCTTGGTAAATTCACATGAGATAGACGATTCCACAAAACTAGAAGTTGTTGTAGGAGAGCGTAATACAGAAAAGCTTTGAAAAATGCAGCTGGGAGTTGGTGTAGGAGCACATAATTCAGGAGAGCTGTTGGAATTGTAGTCAGAAGATTGGATAGTAAGTGTCATTGTCTAGTCTGGTAGACTGTAAGTTTAATATCTTTTATATTCAATTGTTGATTGCAAATTGCCCGGAATTTTTAAGAAGTTGGGGTTTTTCCGTGATCATACCGTGTGTTATTTACAGCTTTCTTACCTGTTTTAATATTCTGCGGTATTCAAACATAGGATAATTGAACTATTTGCTTAACCATGTAGAGATAATTAATTGGTGACTCGTTGCTAGTTAATTACAATTAAAAAATTCTGCATTTACACCTATTCACCCCCTCTATGTGTAGTTTAAGTCGAACTATGTAATTTTCATAGCAGATCTATTCACTCTATCAACGATCGAGCCAGATCTGGTTTATCAAAATTCATAAGGAATTTGCCTTTTCTATTGATTCCTACGGATTGGATCAAAAGCAATTCTTGAATGAGGCCAGGGATGCATCGAAAAAGAAATCTTTATTAATTTTACCTCCTATTTTTACAAAGAGAATGAATTTTTTTCTCGAATTATCAGAAAAAGATGGGCCCGGGTCTCTTGCGGGAATGAATTGGAAGATCCAAAACCAAAAATAGTGACTTGGATCATTATAGATATCGAAATGATGTTAATCGGGATTGCACCGTATTATAGATATCGGAGTGATGTTAATCGGGATTGCACTGTATTTTCGTGTCCTACTAAGTATTTCCATGTACTCACTATTTTTCCTACACCTCACAGGCTAGTGTGGGTCGTGTCGGAGCGTGGCGGTTTGGTTGAGTGGTTGTGCCGTGTTTCATCTGACGGAAATCTAAAAACTCGACACGTAACTTTATTTCTTTTAAAGTTATCTGAATTCTAGTTATCTGAATAATGGATTTACGGGTGAAGATCCTATTATTATATACATAGAAAGGATCTTTTTGCTGACATAGTAGGAAGTTCCTATAACTTAAGAAATTCTTGGGTGCAAATTTGTTGGTTATTTTTATTTTTATTTTTATTTTTTGACTAAATCTCCATGGTTACTAATCTAAAAATCGTGTTCAATGGACAATATAGCTAATTATGCATGTGTTGGGAGTTGTTTATAAATAGCTACTCACTAAACGCGTGTTGGGAGTTGTCCAATTTCATCTATTTCTCACCAATTTCATCCAAAATGAAGTTTTACCTATAATTAACTTATTGACAACTCATTGTTACTAGAATCTAAATGTCAAGATCAAGATCCAACTCTTAATACTTGAGTAATTTCTTCATGAACAGTAGCATTTTGTTGGTGGGATCTATCCTTATTCTTTGTCGGATTTGAGAAGTATTCAAAGACTCTTCATTCTTGAGATAGTTGTGAAAGGATTATCTTTGTCAAACAAGGATATTAGTGTCCCAAGAATTAGTTGAATTCTTGAGAATTTGATGCGCCTCAATTGTTATCCAGAGAGGACTGGGGTTTACGCATTGTTATTGTTATAGTACTGGAAGATTAGTCGGAGTTGGGATTGTGAACGTTGGCACATTGCCGAACAATGTTAAATTTTGTGTTTTTATCCGGCATTATTAATTATATTATTGCTTTACTTGATTATTTCCTATTAAGTTGGTACAAGGGGGGGAATTCTATTATTCCCCTTCTTTATTTATTTAAATAGTATATTTCTCCCATTAATAACTTGCAAGGCTCTACCTCTTCACACTTTGAGTAACTTAGCAAAGAAATATGGACAAATCATGCACTTTCAAATAGGTGAAATTTCAATAATTGTTGTATTGTATTAATTAGAGTAGTATTTTCTATCACATTTATAAGATATTCATGGACTCTCTTGGAATGAGATCTGGGGGTCTTTGTGATCTCACCTAGTCTGGTATTTGTATTTTTGGATGTGCTTGGGTTTAGATTGTGTGAATTGTAAAAAAAAATCATGTCGCGGAATATCTTTGTTTTTTATAGCTTTTGATTTTTTCCGACTTGGGAGTTTTTCACGTAAATATTTCTGTTTTTATTCTACGAATATTTTATTTTATTTTGGGTTACAAATAAATTTTCTAAACAAGGATCGTGTGGACAAATTTGAGGAATTGATCTCAATTCCCAACTAGTGTTAATGCACCTCATTTTCGAAGCCCAAGGAAAAGGTGCCACGTAGAAAGTCAGCAAGAAAGTCAAATTACCGCTTCTACTGAATCACTGCCCAAGGAAACGAAAAAAGTAGCTGAAGCTCTCTACTTAAAGAACCACCTCAACGATCTATCAGGGGCTCCCTAACCTGTCTGAGGTTCTATGAAGTCCCCAAGGCTCCAGATCACCTAATGTCATCAAGCCAATGCAACCTCTCGTAATAGATTTGAGAATCTTTCAGAAGTGATTGATGTGATGCTTGTAATAAAGTGCGTAAGTGTCACTGTGTCATCCTACAACTAGAACGGTTGACCCTTTGTCAAATACTAATTGTAATGAGAGGATCTTGGATAAAAATGAGAACTTTACCTTCTTTCTCGAGAAATACACAAGGATTGAAAGAGATTTACACACTTTGTTATTTACATGTATTACGAATCCAAATTGTGATTAGGTATTGAGAGTTAAACAAGAAATTTCAGTCACTTATATCATATCTATCCTTCCACATGTATAATGAAAGATGGTAGAGTTATCTCAAGAGATCCACGGAGCATTCGTTGATAGAGCGATTGCTGTCTTCACAAAATCACCGGTGCCTTAGCGTCATCGTCTCTCGTCGAAAAGTGCCTCTCGCGTCCGTTCAGATTTGGCTACCATCCACAATTTGGTAGAAACGCACTAGATCAGCGCTTGACGTAGCAGGAGTGGGTCCGACATCTTTGGCATCATTTTTTGGGGTCAACAGATTGGCGCTGTCTATGGGAATTCCTACATTTAACTGCGAACACACGTGGAAAAAAGACCAGGCTACGTTGGTAAGTTGGGAAAAGGAAGGCTCTTGTCCTTAAAAAAGAGTGTCCCTGAGAAGGTAACTGTTAAGAACCTAAAACCTTAAAGAAATGGATAAATTTCATACTAAGTAATTGAGAAATGAGCTCTACTTACGAAAATGCTCCAAGTAGGACGGGGGCATACCCTGAAGAAATGGAACCTTCGAGCGCTGCCGCAGCCACTCGCCCACAACCTCCAATGCACAGAAGAAGAGGTTCAAGAGGTGGAGGCAGGGTCACAGCCAGGCTTACTAGGAAAATGGCAACGATGGATGCCAACATGAGAAATATCACTCAGCAGAACCTGGTCATGCACAAAATGCTGATGAACATGCAAGGGCGATGAGGTTATCAGTCCCTTCAATATACAGCCCCTGAAGATGTCTTTCCTAAAACTTAAGCGTATTACCAGGAGGACAATGTCCAGAGCCAAGTACCTGAGCATCACTATGACGGAATGGAGGCCCCTCAGGAAAGAGAGTTAGAAGTAGATTCATCGACCAACTATGCCACAGAAATGACACCCGAAGCTCCATTCAATTTCCCTCCGAATTATGAACCAGAAGATATATCCAAGACGTCTGCAAATGTCTTTGACAGGATAGGCTCGAGGGTACCTAGAAATAGGTAGGCTCATTCACCCCAGGCACCTAGAAATAGGAATACCTATCCTCCCCCTCCAATACCTAGAAATGGACAATAGGAACCTCACCCAAACGAGGATCAACCCATGTACCATGAAGAGCCTCCGGTTTGACCTCCTAGAAATAGGCGGGAAAGATGAGACCAGGCTAGGAATGAAGTAGGAACCTCCCAACTACCTCCCCAAACTCATCAAATGGAGGATGAGGATTCAGATGGGCTTCAAAGGTCCTGTGATCAAGATGATGATGATGAACATTTTCCTTTCTCTGAGGCCATAAGAAATGCTCCCATGCTAAACCACTTCACGCTCCTTAAAATCCCAAAATATGATGGGAGAGGTGACCCCACAAAACATATGAACAATTACAAGACTCATATGAATCTGAAAGGGGCCACCCTAGCAATGAAGTATAGAGCCTTCCGCTTGACCTTAAGTGGAAGAGCGGAAATCTGGTGCACTAGACTGTCGAAAGGGAACATCCAAAGTTAGCCTGAGTTCAAGAAAACTTTCTTAAAACACTTTGCAACCAGCAAAGAAGGAGAAAGACTCATCCAAAGGTTGCAAGATATGAGATAACAACAAGGTGAATCTTTGAAAAATCTCATTCCACGCTTCACTGATGAAATGACATACTGCGTACAAGCAACGGATAGAGAGGCGTTGACTTCCCTAAGAGGAGGTCTAGACATGAACTCTTTTTTCTGGAGAGATGTATAAAATAGGGACCCTGCCACCTATGACGCTTGCTAGAAATGATAAGACGTGAGATCCTCAATGAAGAACTAAAAGATCATAGGAACTGGGCCAGCCAAGGTCTGCCACCTCCACAAATCCAAAGAGGGAGATGTCCTACTTCCCATTTGATGGACATTCAAGCTCCAATGAATCATGGACAAGAACTGGCTGCTGCAATACTTAATTTAGTGCCAACTTTAGCCTATGAGAGGGTTAATCCTGGTGCTGGAACGTATCAACATCAACCCAACCCAAGGTGCCCACAGAAGGGGCGAGGTAGGGGACGAGGTACTGAACCTAGAAATAGGGACGAAGTGACACAGTATTTCTCCTATCATCAGTCATATGGACATCGGACAGATGATCGTCGGGACACTGCAAGACGTCCTTCGAGTAATATTCCAAATAGGCAAAATCAACAGCCTCAGAACAATTAACAGTGTTGACCTAACAGGAACAATCCTTCGCGAGGAAGGGAAAACGATGCTGAAAGACATAGAGAAGGCCAGAGACAACGACGGGGCCCCCATACCAAACAACGAACATGAACCCATTCAAGAAATTGACACAATCATTAGTGGCCCTCATGTGGGTGGAGATTCTAGAAATTCTCAAAATAAATATGCTAGGGAGGTAAACGACCCAGTTATGACAAGCTACATAGTAAACCAGTCTCCGACTGGAAGAGCAATCCCTCCAATCACTATTACGCAAGAGGATACAGTTGGAGTACCTTACCCACACTGTGACGCTTTAGTAATAAGGGCCGTCTAGGCCCGCAACGGTCTAAATTGGAAGAGCAATCCCTCCAATCACTTTTACACGGGAGGATACAGCGAGAGTGCATTATCCACACTGTGATGCCTTAGTAATAAGGGTTGTCGTAGCCCACAACGACCTGAAAAGAATGTTGATGGATAATGAAAGCTCAGTCAATATCACATTTGGCACCACATTTGACAAAATGAAGGTAGACTGTGAATTGACCCCAATGAGTTCCTCCTTGTATGGCTTCATGGGAGATAGTATCATCCCAAGAGGCAAGATCAATCTAGCAATAAAGATAGGGGTGGAACCCTTGATTGCACGCCAGTTCATTGAATTCCTTATAGTTGATAACCAATCTGCTTACCACGGGGTACTTAGTTGGCTCGACTTAAAGGAGCTATGGGCGGTCACCTCAATTCATCACTTGTACTTAAAGTTTTCGACTGAAAATGGCATGCCACAGTTCGGGGTGATTAGAGAGGAGCTAGGGAATGCTACTCCAATTTTTTAAGGAAAGAAAAACCAAGAACACACGTCATCTTCGATGACGTTGATATGGATGACCTCCCTGAACAAGGGAAAGATGTCCTCATGGCCGAAGTTCCTGAAGAAGGAGGCATATCTGGAGCAACACAAGCCCCTGGAAAAGGGAAAGCTGTTGCTGATACCATTAACCTAGAAGAGCTAGACCCTCGCATTATTGATTGTGAGCCTCAAACAGCCCCAATGGAAAAATTGGATATCTTCCCAGTCGACCTTGTAGATCCGACAAAATGCCTACAGGTGGAGAGCAATATACCACCAGAAATTAAAGAGAAGTTAAAGAGTTTTCTGCTTAGAAACCTGGATGTGTTCGCCTGGAAACACAGCGACATGATAGGCATCGATCCCAAGGTTAGCTGTTATCACTTGAACATTGATCTAAAAGCTACGGCTCACAGGCAGAAAAAGAAAGTCCTCAACCCGGAAAGATATGAGGCTCTTAAAGACGAGGTAACGAAGCTAGTTGATAATGGTTTTATCAGAGAATCTGTATATCCGAAATGGGTATCCAACCCAATTCTAGTAAAGAAGCACAACGGAAAATGGAGGGTGTGCATTGACTTTTCAAATATGAACCAAGTGTGTCCTAAGAACAGCTTCCTACTCCCTAGGATAGACAAGCTGGTGGACTCAACCGCTGGGCATGAACTTCTCAGCTTCATAGATGCCTACTCCAGATACAATCAAATCCCCATGTTTCCACCAGATGAGGAACACACCTGATTCATCACAAACAAATGGCTTTATTGCTACAAGGCGATGCCCTTCGAATTGAAAAATGTCGAGGCCACATACTAGAGATTGGTTAACAAAATGTTTGCTGACCTCATCGGTAGAACAATGAAGGTCTACGTGGATGATATGCTGGTGAAAAGCCTGAAAGCAGAGGATCATATCGCCCACCTTAATGAGACATTCCAAATCCTGCAAAGGTATCGAATGAAGCTAAATCCTTTGAAATGTGCTTTTGGGGTATCATCCGGCAAGTTCCTAGGTTACATTGTTAACCAAAGAGGCATTGAAGAAAACCCTGAAAAGGTCAGAGCTTTCATTAAAATAAGGTCACCCCAGAAGCCAAAAGAGGTGCAGAGCCTCACCGGACGAGTTGCAGCTTTGAATCGCTTTATCTCTAAGGCAACTGACAAGTGCATGCCCTTCTTTAAAATCCTTAAATGGGAGAACAAGTTCCAATGGATAGGAAAATGTAAGTTGGCCCTGCAGGAGCTCAAGAGTACCTGGGTTAGGCGCCTCTCCTCTCAAAACCAAAAAACCATGAGGTAATGCATCTATACTTGGCGGTAACTTCAGAAGCTCTGAGGTCAGTTTTAATAAGGAAAGAAGACGACCATCAGTTGCCAGTGTACTATGTCTGCAAGGCACTTCTTGTAGTAGAAACTCGATATCCAGACATGGAGAAGTTGGCCCTCGCCTTAGTGATTGCCTCAAGGAAACTGAGGCCATATTTTCAGGCTCATAGCATATATGTCTTAACAAATTACCCTCTCAAGCAAGTGTTTCAAAAGCCTGATGCTTCGAGAAGATTGCTTAAATGGGCCGTTAAGCTTAGCGGGTTCGACATCACGTACAAACCAAAGGCAGCCATTAAGGGGCAAGCATTAGCTAACTTCGTGGCAGAGTTCACCCTTGTGCCAAACATTGAAAAGGACATGGAACTTGCCGAACCTCAGATATGGAGGCTCTCTGTTGATGGGTCTTCTGGAGATGCAGGGTCAGGGGCAGGAATCGTACTGGTTAGCCCAGAGGGACATAAGCTAACATGTACTGTAAGATTCGGCTTTAAGACAACCAATAATGTAGCAGAATATGAGGCTCCTTTAGCTGGCCTTCGACTGGCAAAAGAATTTTTGGTAAAAGGCTCATCATTAGCACTGACTACCAATTGGTGGTTGGTCAAGTTCATGGAAATTTCTCAGCCAGGGACAAGACTATAGCAGCCTATGTAAAACTGGTAATGATTTTCATCCTCTCCTTTGCCAAGGCATCGACGTGAACATTGTGGGATCTAGGTCGGGTTCGACATCACATACAAACCAAAGGCAGCCATCAAGGGGCAAGCATTAGCTAACTTCGTGGCAGAGTTCACCCTTGTGCCAAACATTGAAAAGGACATGGAACTTGCCGAACCTCAGATATGGAGGCTCTCTGTTGATGGGTCTTCTGGAGATGCAGGGTCAGGGGCAGGAATCGTACTGGTTAGCCCAGAGGGACATAAGCTAACATGTACTGTAAGATTCGGCTTTAAGACAACCAATAATGTAGCAGAATATGAGGCTCTTTTAGCTGGCCTTCGACTGGCAAAAGAATTTTTGGTAAAAGGCTCATCATTAGCACTGACTACCAATTGGTGGTTGGTCAAGTTCATGGAAATTTCTCAGCCAGGGACAAGACTATAGCAGCCTATGTAAAACTGGTAATGATTTTCATCCTCTCCTTTGAAAGATTCAAACTTATGCAAATACCTAGATCCCACAATGTTCACGTCGATGCCTTGGCAAAGCTGGCGAGTAGTAAAGATTCTGAGCTACTTACAGTAGTTCCAATTGAGCACCTTTCCAGACCTTAGATTGAGGTCAGTAGGACCATAATGTGGTAGAGGATACATATCTCTGGATGAAGCCCATCATATCTTTGAAGGATCAGACATTACCTTCTCAGAAAGAAGAAGCTCAAAAGCTTAGAAGAAGGGCTGTTCACTTAGTCCTTCAGGATGATGTATTGTATAAATGTGGATTTTCGTTATCCCTGCTGAGGTGCACTGGGAGAGACCAAGCAAACATGTACTCAGATAGATCCATGAGGAAATTTTTGACAATCATGCTGGAGGATGGTCATTGGCACAAAAAGTACTGAGGTAATGATACTACTGGCCCACTTTGAAAAAGGATGCGCAACAGTTTGTCCAAAAATGTGACAAGTGCCAACGCTTCGCTACTATCTGCAGAAAGCCTTCACAAGAGTTGAACGTGATATCCGAAATGAGAGATTGATCTAATTGGACCTCTCCCTAAAGGGAGAGGAAGTGCTAGCTTCACAATTGTTGCTATTGATTATTTCACAAAATGGGTGGAAGCCGAGCTGCTTGCCAAGATAACTGAGGCCAACACTTCCAAGTTTCTTTGTAAAAACCTCATATGTAGGTTCGGCATCCCACATTCAATTGTATCAGACAATGGCAAACAATTTGATAACAACAAAGTAAGAAAAATGTGTGAGAAATTGGGTATTAAGAAATATTTCTCCTCTCCACATCACCTCCAGGCCAATAGGTAGGTTGAGGCAGTGAATAAAACAATCAAGTATACCCCGAAAAGAAAACTTGATACCTCAAAAGGAGCCTGGGTGGATGAGTTACCCCAGGTCCTGTAGGCTATCTGAACCACTAGCCGAACTGCGACAGGTGAAACCCCATTTTCTATAGCATATGGGGCCGAAGCTATAAGCCCCGTAGAAATGGGTCTCACATCTCCTAGACGGATACACTTCAATGAAATAAGCAATGAAGAAATGAGAAGATGGGGACTGGACCTCCTGGAAGAAAAGAGGGATGATTCCCAGATCCGAATGGCCATCTACCAGAGGAAGATGACCCGATACTACAATGCCAGGGTAAAGAATAGGTCCTTTCGAGTAAATGATTTGGTGCTTCGGAGGGTATTTTTGTCTACCAAAGAACCAGGGACAGGCACCTTAGGACCTAACTGGGACTATCGCATCGAGAAGGAAGTCTGGCTTGGAACCTACTGGATTAAAGATATGAATGAAAAGATCCAGCCTCATCCATGGAATGTTGAACACCTACGTATATATTATCAATGAATGTGAATTACCGCTAGAGTTTCTTCCCAGCCTTTGTAAATAAATAAAATCCTCTGTCTAAAGGAAAGCTCGCAGAAACCTTACAATGCAAGGGAGCCTCGGAGGAAAGGACGAAGTCCCTAAAAGGACCACCTCGCTTGAACTCCAAGGTGAACAATACATACCTTCCTTTGACGAGATTGGACGTCAAGGAAGAAGCCTTCACATGGATGAACCATTCACCATGTGAGGAAGCTTACATCAACACATACCTTTCTTTGACGAGGCTGAACGTCAAGGAATAAGCCTTCACATGGATGAACCATCCACCATGTGAGGAAGCATGCATCAGCACATTCCTTCCTTTGACGAGGCTGAACATCAAGGAAGAAAGTCTTCACATGGATGAATCATATACCATGTGAGGAAGCGTGCATCAGCACATGCCTTCCTTTGACGAGGCTGAACGTTAAGGAAGAAGCCTTCACATGGGTGAACATTCTACCATGTAAGGAAGCATGCATCTGCACATGCCTTCCTTTGATGAGGCTGAACATCAAGGAAGAACCCTTCACCTGGACGAACCATCCACCTTGTGAAGAAGCACGCGTCAGTACATGCTTTCCTTCAACAAGGCAGAATGTCAAGGAGAAAATTAAAAATTTAATCAATTTAGTCAAACACCATAAAATTCGACCGTGGCGAACGGTAACCTTCAAAAGGTTCAAACAAAAATAAACATCACGATAACAATTCAAGTTAATTCAGCCAAAAGTTTAACTAATTCAGTCGCGTTTAATAACGATCAGTCAACTCGTATTATTCAGTTCAGATTTAGCCTAATTTAAAATTCGATCAGCTTCATTCAGTTAAGTATAGCTCGTCCCATCTTAGTCAACCTCGAATCAACATATTGTGGTAAAATGCGTCGCCAAGGTCCAATTTAAAGCAAGAAATTGAGGACGATAAGTTGGGGAAATTTTTCTTCATTAAGGTAGTAAATACAATTGGAGGCCCGAAGGCTTTACAAATATTGCGATCAAGATAAATCTAGTCTATTCCTGGGGAGGTGGATGAACTTCAGCCTCTATGGAAGTTGGCACAGTTCGAACCTCAGTCGGAGGTGCAGTAGTTGTTTTCTCTTTCGGAGCTTCCTATGTTATCACCTCAATGACTTCATCGTCAGTAGGAGTCTGAGGCACTTCCTCTTCAATGAATTCAGCTTTTAACTCTGAGGCGTGGAGGGCATGGAATACCTCGTTCACCATGCCAATCACCTCATTGTAGGCATATCTCCTCCAATATAAGCCAAGGCATCAGTACTCCTCAGTTTGATGGAAATTTGCAATATAGGTCCTCACTGCAATTTCACCCGCTTCGACGACATCTAACTCATACTTCCTACACTCGTTGGTTAGCCAATCCACCTATTTTCCCATAAAGTCATTAGCCTTCTTGGAGGTAGCAAGCTGGAGGTTGGCTTGCTCCAAAGCCTCGGCAGTTAGCTTTTGGTGGTTATTGGATGTTTCCACTTTCTTGGTCAACCTGGCCACCTCACACTACGACTCATTCACCTCTTTCTTCATGACCTCGATTTAGGCTAAGGTAGAAGCTAGTTTTGCCTCATCTTCTACTTTCTGAGCCTTCAATTCCTCGACCTCTACTCTCATCCTCTTCAACTCCGCCTTAGTGACATTCAATTTTTCATACGAGGCCATATTCCTCTGTTGAATGTTAGCCAATGCATCATGACACTCAAGGGCTACTTCAAAAGCCATAGCACTTTGGCTCACAAGAGTTGCAGTAAGGTCCACTGCATTACACGTGGCTATATAGTCTTGCCATCTTTCGATCCAAAATTTATTTAAGACCTCTGTGGCACTCCGAACCTCAGCATGCAGCATTTCTGAGCTTTTCCAAAAACTTGATGCGAGAATTTTCCAACCACAAGTGTACG
>CAIGRF010231940.1:26031-53692 GCA_903798235.1 Fraxinus ornus | reverse complement strand
GTGTATTTATTAAAAATATAATTTATTTAAAGTATAATTAGCTCATATTTGTCATCCATTTTCTCAAACATTGTTTACTACAGTAAACAATCTTCACCACATATTCACTTAATAAAATATTATACACACAAACCGATAAAATTATTTTACTTTTCAACCACACATTCTCCAAAAAATACTATTCAAAACTCTATTTTTTCTCCCAAAATAGGAGACAAACAGACCCTTATAATGTGGTGTAATACATAATATTTATAATGGCAATATAATTACCCTTTAACAAAATATGAAAACGAGTTTGGATATTTTTACCCAATTACGAGAGACGACACGAGTGTTGCACGCGTCTAAAGTAGCGTTTTTCCGTCAGTCGGAATGCGTGTGAAAGAAGTACTAGATAGACGAATGAGGTGGTAAGGAAGATGCTGTTCAATTCAGAGGAAACAATATATAACAAAGAAAAATTGCATATATGAACCAGCATAAGATAATTTTTGGTCCCATAAATTAAGAATTAAGTCAAAGTAATTCTGTTTTTCCTATAAGATTCAAGTAAAAGAATTGTTCAATGAGAGACCATTTCACAAGAAATTTTTAATTGAAGAGAGAAGCATAAACTACACTTGTATTCTTTCCAGCTCTGCTGAATTCACTCAGCCACAGTCCAAAAAATGGGGTTAAGTTACTCTGGAGATGGTCTGTCGACTGTATCTCCGGCAACTAAATGATTAGTTCAGCCGGAAGGCGAATGAGGGAGGAATTTCTCTGGAAAAGAATGACAAAGAAATCTTGATGAAATAAATTACCAATTAGGTGTGCTTCTTGGCACGACCGGTAGGAGCAGCGCCATCTTCTCTTCTAGCGCCAGACGTCTCAGGTTTTTTTGCCCAAGCAGGTGCTCTATCTGGCTCATAACGATAATCATAAAAGAGTTCTTCACCAGCACAAATTCGTTCTTTCGCAAATATACCCACCCTGTGATCTCCAGCCACCATAATGACCTATAAAGAGAAATACTAAATGAACAAGACCTGAATTGGCGAACATAAAAAAATTGGAGATTCCAAGACTTGTAATATAAATAGAAGAATTCGCTTATTTATAGAATGTTTGATAAGACTAGTCCACGTTGAACTTGTGTTGCACGTTATTATGAACTATTTTATAAGTGCTGTAAAAGTAATACTTAAATATGTGTGAATGTTAATTAATTTAGAATTAATTATAGTGTAAATATATACGTGACAATGAATTTTAAATCAATTATTTAATTTCTAATTAAGTAAAACTGAATGTGAATTAGCATAAATAGATGTGAATAATAAAATGCATTTTTGAATATTTCTAATTAGCTTATAATTAGAATTAATAACAGTGAAATGCATAAATGAAGATGATTATGGTAATTAATTGAGAATTAATAATAGAGAATTTATATATTAATGAAAGCACACAAGTGAAATGAATTTGTCAAATGTATATGTACATTAATGGTAACTAAATGATTAAATAAATTAAATACATATTGAAAAACGAAAAGTAAGATATTATTGAAATAATTGAATTATAGTAGGACTAGAATCGTACAAAAATGATTCTTACTTGATGTGATATTTATTAAACAAAACAAGAAACTAAAATCATTTCCATTATTACTATCCAGCCATTTCTAATAGCGTTACCAGACATTGTTTAAAGCATTAGGTGCATTCAATAATCTTTTATTAGCTAGTTACCTTAGCATAACAATTAGGATCAGGAGAATGGTTGGCAAACTTCAATTTATCACCCCTCCGATAAGCATCTAGCACAAACTGCACATGAGAAAGACGGCTCAATTTATGGTTTTCTTTTCTTTTCTTTTTCCAGGGAAGGCGATTATGGGAATGTTTTTCGGATATGAAAGTAAAACGTCAATTATATCCAAATTCTAGCAGATCATGCCTGGTCATTTAAGTTGAAGAGAAACGAAGAATTTTCCCTGTCATAGATCTTGCCACGCTTATCAGCTTCACGGTGTGATATTAGTTCGCCAGTGTACTCTCCAAGGTATTCGTGCTTGCCAACATTCTTCTGAAGTATTATAAATAAAGGTAACCACACATCAGGGAAAAAAATGAAAAATCATGCCCAACAATTAATATATTCGAAAATTACCTTCAAGAATGCTCCCCAACCAGAAACATCTGATCTTCCCAGCAACACCTACAAATGAATACTTAAGAGCGTCAACTTTGACTAATATCCATCATTGCTCTTTCATTAGCTACTAGTGACCCAGCATAACCACTATTACAAGAACTATTGATTAGCAAAGCTCTCCGATACAACAATGGGCATATGTAACAACTAAGTCATTGGGGTTCAAGAACAGGATTACCCTCTGTTGTTGTTTTAGAAGAAGCTTCATGTTCCTGCATTCATAATTATCACCTCCTTGAGAAGGAACCCCAAGGGTGCCATCACCACAACTGTAAAGTCAAATAAAAAAATGTAAATACTTCAATCTAATGCAGAAGTCGTGAAACTGGCAAAATTCCAAGTATTTCATCAATAACCTAAATAAATTAAAAACAATAATTCTAGGCATTCTGTAAACCATTCAGAAGGATCTCATGACTATCCATGACAGTTTATAACCTTGAATGTCAAATTCTACTAGATTTTAAAATATTCAGTAAATAAATAGATAAGTATAGTAAATGCACAATTTTACAGACATGTAACCATTGATTGCTCGTGGGGAAAAAAAAAAGTTAAATAGAGGGTGGGGTTCCTATCTTCCGATAATTTGTTAGAAGTTGAAAATATACTAGAATTTCACCAGGTAAATTCCATTCGCAGGAAACTATACTTTTTCTAATGTCAACCATGTAACTTTACATCAATTTTGTTCAATCAGAAAACTTTGTCCAATTCGGTCACTTGGACTGATAGAAATCGATGATGAGGCCATTAATAAATTATGCCCGTCATTTATTTTATTGAAGTTGTACTTATTCAACACCAGTAACTAATAGTTAAATGTGACTACCGTCATTTATTGACTATCACGTTATCAATTTTCTTCAATGGAATTAGACGAAGTCACCTTAATTGAAACTATATTAAAGTATAGTTACTTGATTGAAATCATATTAAAGGGCAAATGGAATTCACTTGTTAACCATCTCAGATCAACTCAAGTATCTTCTTATCACAGGATTCAAAATTTAGCATCACAAGTCATCCTATGATTCTGTCACCTGTTGTCCCCTCCTCCCCTCTTCTAACCCCAAATATCCTATCCTGGTTAACTAGACAAAATCGGCAGCCAGCAATGTTATTATTTATTAATTTTTAAAAGTGACACTGTTATCAAAGCACTATGGTTAGCAATAATGATAGCATCACCAACGGTGCTAAAAGTCTCAAATCACTTCTACAGAGGGACACAAAAGTTCTCCCATTTCAATGCATGTTCGGTAAAGCTTAAATTTTTTATCCAACATACTTTTTTATCACACATTTCGTAGGACCCACAACTTACAACCCACTATCCATACATTCTGTAAGACTCACGGCTTATAAGCACTTAAAAGGTCTATTAAATTCACTTGATGGTACTATAAGTCGTCGAATTTCGGTGATTCAGAAATGTAGAGAAAACGAAGCATATGGTGACAGCCAACCTGATCCAGCAATTTCGACAAACATCCGGATCACACTCTCTATCAGCAGCAAAACAAGGGCACTGACGACTTCGACACTGACTTTTAGCGCAGTGACAGCCTCTAAATCTATTCTTGCAACTCTTTGGACACCTGAAAGGCAAAACAGTGCAGCAATTATCATGCAAATGTGCAAGCATAAAGCTCAAAAACCATATGGACAAGTAAGCTACAACAGAATACTACAACAGAAAGAGAGAGGAAACTTAAGATGCACAAAATAAATGTAGAAGTTAACATGGGCTCTAAACTGCTAATTATTTTATAGAACTTAAAGAATACTGTGTTTAAGGCAATGGCTTACCCACAGTATTTTTCACAGCAGGTACCATTAACAAGACATGGACACTCCTTTCCACAGGCTGATTGACATCCACAAGGGTTGTACTGCCGACAAGGCTGGTCTTTCCTCTCAGAAATGCGCTTCCTGATAGAATGGTACCCTGCAGATTTCCATGTGTACTTCAAGCGGCGAACCCTACCTTTCCTACGTAAAAATCTTGATCTTCTCCGTGCAGCATTGCCCTTTACCGCCCAAAACAAAATGAGCATACCATAATAAAACTAATACCTAAGGACAAGTATGCAAATTAACATACGAATGGTGAACAGAAAACTTACCACAATTTCACTACCATCAGCTTTAGAATAGCCATCAGCAAAGGTCACCCCATCACCAACTCGAAAAAATTGCTTATTCTCAGAATGATGCATATACTTGTATACCTCTGAACATGTCTTCAGACCATTCATAAGATTTCTAGCAATCAAACAGCTGCAACACAAATAAAGGTTCTCCCATTACATTGACTACAGAATAGCAAGAGAAGGTAACATGTAGAATTGAGTGCTAATTATGTACATGGATATGTGACACATGGACCCGCCGACACATGATTTTCAAAAATGGACACATACTCTCAAAACTTAAAATTATTTTAACTTGTACATTTATCTATTATATGTTTGTTTTTTATGCCTTTTATTTTAAGAAATCCATACTGTTTTCATTTTTTTTTTATTGGCAAAATCTTTTAAATTGGATGAATGGCAATTTATTATATTTAAGTACCTTAGAAAGAAAAATCCATATAGTATATGTAAAACATAACATGAAGTGTCCAAGAGTGTTCGTGTACTACTAGGAAGCACGGACACGACACGAATACATCGACACGAAATTCCTTAAAAAAGCATCAACACAAGACATTTCCGGATAAAAATAATACTCCCCCTGTTCCATAAAGATAGACTTGCTTCCCTTTTTCACCCATCCCAAATCACCCATCCCAAATTATTGGTCAATTTTTTTGTTGAGAGTATAATTAATTCCTTAGTTTTTCTAATATGCCACTATTTATAAACAAATAACTCAATTATTCAATGTAGGGGTAGATCAGAAAAAAGCAAATAAAATTTATAGTTAGTTCCAATTATATTAATTAAGTGTTCTTAATATGAGTGAAAATGAGAGTATGCCTATCTTTGTGGGACGGAGAGAGTATCATTTTTTATATATTTTAGCCCCCGTTTGGCCCCCATTATTTGCCATTTTAATTTTTGGAATAGTGTTTTTTTTTTAAGAATGTGTGGTTAGAAAAGAAGAACAAAATTTTGATTTATATATAATATTATTTTATTGGAAAATGTGTGGTTGATAAGAAGAGAGAGAAATATGAATTATAAATTTAATGGGGGCCAAATAGGGACTTAAATTGAATTTGTTTTTGTTAATTTATGTGTGTCAACAATGTATTGACGTGTCAACAATTTAATCCCGATGTCCAACTGTACAAAATCAAAAAAATAATTTGAACACGCCGCCTAACGTTTCCGACACGAGTGCCGACACCAACTTGTCGGTCCCTGGAGGGTGTCGATGCATCCTAGGTATCCGACACGAGACGACACGTCTAAATGTACATATTTATTTAATAGGAGTGTCAATGCTTCATGAATTGAGAACAAATGCAAGCAGGACAAACCCATTAACGTCAAATGAAGACAGGATGCCAAATGTAGTCAGATAGTAAAGCTACCTTATTGAAGTCAAGAAAAGAGAGATGCAAGTGAAAAGCATGAGGATTTCAACTTTTATCTTGAACTGCACCAGAAACCCATTACTACTTACCAGTAAAAATAATAGCAGTCTTTTTAGTGCTTAAATAAATCCACAACCACAAAAATGCTCTAGTAATCATTGGATTAATTAACTAAGGATATACAACGTACCTTTACACTCATTTAATATAAGAGTTAGAAGCATGCACAAAGATTGTTTCAGCTAACAGAACATGGGAACCAGACATCTAAAAGAAGCAGAAGATATATATAAATCACTAACCTGGTCCGGCCATAAATCAGAAGCCCCTTTTCATAGAGGGCCTTTTCAAATGCTTTCCAACATTTATCATCAGTTACCTCTTGTTTATACATACTCTCATCTATAAATTCTTCTTTCTTTAAGGTATCGTCACTACTAGTCACAGGTCGTTTACTCTCAATCTCATTCGATGCCCCACTAAGAGCCTCCCCCTCCAAAGATTTGTTGCTGTCAGGAGCAAAATACTCTTTCCTACTAGACTTTCTAGCACCTGAAGATTTCAATTTCTGTGAAGAACTAATGCCATTATTTTCTTGTCGAGGAGCCTGAAGATTCAAATCTTTAGAACCAAGACTCCCACTTGCAACGCATCCAGAGTCAGAAGCAGCAATTTTCTTCTGTTTTTTCCTTATGGCAACTAATACATGCTCGGCTATTCTCTTGCTGTTCCTTTTGTTTCCCCCACATTTTCCTATAGATGTACACTTAGGCGAAGAAGCAACATCATTGAAGAGTTTGATTTCTGAGTCACTGCTTTCAGATATGTCTTTTGCATTTGAAGAAGCATTTTCACTTGGGAAAGACTTTGACTTCTTGCGAACAGATGGACCTCCCTGCTTCCTCTTTTGTATCTGCACGGAAACAGCATTATTAGAAGCAGGGGCAGCTTTTTCTTCATAAATAACCTGCCCAGTACAGCACATTGTAGCATTTCTTTCTGACTTAAGGACCTGATGCAGAATGAATGTAGTAAAAAGTTCTGGCAAGAATATAGCGTGATTAAGGAGAAAAATCTCTGGTGATGTGTAAATAACATTGAAGTGCACTATGTAGTGGCCTAAACGGGTCTCAAGAACACCGAAAAGGTACAGACAGGACATTTTACAAGAAAGGTATGGGGAAACAAATTTACGGTTAAATCATTATATTATGATAATTGATGAAGACACGAGTACAAAAACAAGTACCTGTCGGTAGCAATTTGGGCCGCATGGTTTTTTTTCCACATCCAGACAGGACCATGGTAGTTGTTTCTCAGCCTAATTGAAAAACTAACATTGTAAGAGACATTCACTATGCTAAAGAACATAAACACTTATATGATGGCATAATCAACTTACAGGAAAGATAAGATCCTGGGAACATCCATGTAGTCTGCAATCAAAAACCTGCGAAAATAAAGGAGAAAATGTTTGGACAAACATGCAAGAAAACCACGAAAAAATAACATAGGATGCACAACATTAGAGTATGCTTCACTTCGAGTCATAGAACAAAAAAGTCAATATTTCATGCTTACAAGTCAGTGGCAAAAAAACAAATTATCAAATGAATCAAGAGCTGCATCTAGATCTTTATCAATATAAGGAAAATAAAGATGCAAGAAAACCATGAGAAATCATATAGGATGCACAACATTATTCTTCCAGTCATAGAACAAATGAAGTCAATATTTCATACTTACAAGACAGCGGCGACAAAACAGATTGTCAAATGAATCCAGAGCTGCATCAAGATCTTTATCAATATAAGGATTCACGAAGCTTTCAACATTTCCATTGTTTACATCGCATGTGGAATTCTCGCTCTTAACAAGATCTTCATATCTTGCCTGTATAAGATGTTCGATGGTAGTTTATATCTGTAGAGCCAGCAAAAAGCAAATGGGAAACAGCTGGACCAAAGTTCTCACTATGACCAGTTTTTCTTTCAGATAATAATACAAAGCAAAACAATTATCAAGAAGACCAGTTCATTGGTCAACCTCTAGTTGCACTGTATACCTTGATTTCAGAAGATTTTCTAGATAGGCACTGGGCTAACAAATCCAATGCAGCATCAGATAACCCCACTTCTTTAATAGTCTTTCTGGCAAAATATAAACAAGCACTGAGAACCAAAACAATTAGATTACCCAATATAAACCAAAGGAATCAGAGAAAAGGGTTATTTCAGCTTTTATATTTTTGCCATTGATCAAAATCCAAACAAAATCTTGATCAAAACTAACAGGATAATGATAAAACAGATGAATATAATGGCCAATAAGCTCTCAGTTCCAGGTTCTCTATTCTTGATACTATGGAGCTCCCCAAATTTAGTACTTAAAGAACAACGTTGAACAAATCCTTAAATCCTAATATCCTATGCCTCACCTAGCACGTTATTAAGAGGGACAGCCATATCAGACCTTCACGGTGAAACTCACAGTACTCGTATGTTTGAAAAAGTGAAGGCAGAATTTTTTTTACCTGAATTTTAGTTAGAAGAGAAACTCCATTTTTTTCGGCAGTGATTGGACAGTCCTAAAAATTATATATAGGGTGCTTTGATTGCCAATATTTCCATGAAACCGAAAATATTTTCCTACTTTTGGTCCTGACCATATTTTTCTTGAAAACAAGGAAAATATTTTCTTTAGGGAGGGGTGGTTTTTATTTTCCAAGTAATTCACTATCTCTTTCTCTCTCTCATCTATCCCATTTCTCTCATTCACCCACCAATAAAAATGGACAAGTATAATATTTTCTAGGTTGAAAACTAAATCAATCAAACACATTTAATTAATAATTTTCATACAATTAATTCTAGGCAATTCAATTGCCCAGAATTTATTTTCTTTCCGTATAAATTCCATACTCATAATCAAACGCATCTGTAATGCACTGGAGGAAAGTCAAGAAAATTCGTATACAAGAGGTTAAGGGGGTGAAAGGGAAGAGAAAGAATTAGGGAATACACGGGATATGAACGATGGCATTTCGGCAAGGAAAATAATATAAATGGCCCTGGCTGCAAAAGATCTAGTTATATTTCATCTTCCAGTAGAACGTAGTAATGAACCAAAAGAGGATAGCGAAAAAGGATAGTGAAAAATTCTTTTTTACTTAAGGAGCCAGTGACCTAAGGATTAATGAGAACAATGATCATATAAATGAAAATTCAAACAATACTTTGAGAAAAAACTGTATCTTTATGCACAGACCGAGAAAAGGAAGAAAAGCGACAAGATGGGTTATATGCCTCAGATATACCAACCGCAGAATATAATCTTCAAACTCAGCAAACTCTTTCTTCTCTTCTTCATCGTCATTTGCTTCTTCTTCACTATCACTACAGATTAGAGCCTCACCACCATTTTGGTCATAATAGATTCTCCTTCTGCCGACTACAGACTGGTCCTCCGTCATTCTTCGGTTTCTGCACTACGGATATAATTGAATCAAGATAAACTTCAATCAGGGAAGCCATATAGAAGATGTCTAAGAGATCCTGTCCGAATCCAGAAACATACTCACAAATGCACATGGCCAAAGAGAATCAGCAAGTGACACCAATGAACCCAATGGACTAGTGAAGCCAAGTCATTGTTTGTGAAAAACAGATTTGGTTTTCAGAAGTAATAATTTTTACATTCAAAAATGAAAGGGGTAGCTGGACTTTGCTAGCCTCAAAACGTTCTGCATAACTATATTTAGCCCCTGTTTGGTATCTTTAAAAATCAATTAAAATCTAAGCCTATGTTTGGCCCCCATTTTTTTAAAAACTCATTTTCAACAACACATTCTCCCATAAATAATTTCACACGTAAACCAAAAACTTTTTTTTTTTTTTTTAACTACACATTCTCCAAAAATTCACTATTCCAAAATACATTTTCTCATCAAAATGGGGCTCAAACAGGATTAAGTCAAAGTCAACAATTAATTTTAACAACACATTTCATAGGACCCACAACTTTTTAACCATACATTCCATAAACTTTTATCAAAATCTGTCAAAAATCTGATTTTAATCTCTACCAAATAGGGGCTTAATATCAATTTATAATATGTGGATGATCATTTATATTGATATTAAAATTCAAAACCATATATTACAATTAGAAGATACTGGGAAATAGAAATGAAAGAGGATCAATGTAATGCATCCCAATAACATTTAGTTGACCCAAAAATCAACCACCCATCCAATTCATTTTGGAAGACCAAGCTAAAAAAATTAATTCCCCTAAATGCGAAAAGATACATGAAGATATGATTCAGATTGTGGGATATAGCAAAATCCTACAATGCACTCGTAAGATCAAGTTGGGATGTTTTGGGACATAGAATCAAGGTCGGGTAATACAATCCTATCTATCCTCGTGTTAATCATCTTGACATGTATCTTCCATTCGTTTAGACCTACGTGCCATAGAAATTACAACCCACGCATGCATATTATAAACATTCCAAATGTCCAAAACACAATGTATCCTCAAATACTTGTTTCCTCTGTTCACCAGTATTTTTCTTTCATTTAATATTCATTTGCCACTGACAATACAAACAAGCATGTGCATAGAATAAAGATATTTGTATTGGTTTCTTACAGACTTAGTCTGCTTAAGAGGGTTCACATTTATTGTGAGTTAATAAAAAATATGAATGACAAATTATCAATATCAAGGGAGGTTGTATAGACTAATCTTTTGAACTATATCCAGGATGCAATGTTACTATTACAAGCCAAATTATTTAAAACTGAATCTAATTATCAAACATCAAGGAAGGTTGTATAGGCTAATCTTTTGAACTATATCCAGGATGCAATTTTACAACTACAAGCCAAAATCACTTTAGGAGTCAGAAATGAGAGAACCTATTAAGAAATCAATAGGCAGAAGTCAAATTAGATGAATCCCATAGTTAAGTCAAATTAGATGAATCCCATAGTTAACTAAGTTTAGCAGTAAAATGCAGGGTCTCTTACTACATGAATTTATGGCAAACACCATTAATAGAAACACTGAAGAGAAATTTTTGGAGAATGCACTGGAGAGGACTGAAAATTGAAAAGTAAAAAGTTTCCTTTGTGAACAACTTATATATATATTCAGTTTCCGCCCGGGAAAGCTACTGTAGCAACACTAAATTAAGTTAGAAACGTTTTAGACTTATTGATGTAGATAGTACTCCACTCCATAAAGACTTTTCTATTTGACTTTTGAAGATCAAAAGGACTTAGAGCATCTCAAATAGTTTCTTTAAAAGTGAATGCTCTCTATTTTAAAGAGCCGGTCCTTAAAATTATTTTCCAAGAGAAATTAACATTTTAAAATAGAAAGTGGGATTGGAAAGCCAAATCCACTCTCTATATTTAAATGCATTCAAAATATTTCAATTTTAAATGCTCCGTATATTGACCCAATTAAATAGTACATACAAAAAAATGGAGGGAAATAATATAATAATTTGGAGAAAAGTTGATGAAAATAAATGATAGGAAAAATAATATATAAATATTGGGAGTAGTAAAATTAAGTATTCAAATAAAGATGCTATTGGAGTATTTAAAAAATTTTACTCCCTAATTTTATAGATGCTCACTAAATTGCAAAATATGCTCTTTAAAAATAGAGAGTCCCTTGGATATACTATTAGAATTTTAAACAATATATTGAATCTACTTATAAAGCTTGATGAAAGTATAGAATATAGAACCAAGTATCCTACTTTTTCATTTTATTCTCAAAAAATAATTTTTTTTTCCTAAATATTTTGTTAGATCTCAAAACGTCAAACAAAGCAGACATTGTGGAGTTAGTACAATACATGCTGACAAATATATTTGGTTGGTTATTGCTTTATATAAATAACTTACCTAACCATAGTTGTAGACAAAATTTTGTCGACCGTAATTGTTTTTGACCTCCAAGGCCAAACAACATAGTTATCAAGGTTGGAGGTAGAATATGAGATAAAATATAGTTAGGTATCAAAGTACTGCATGAACCTATAAGAAAGTCTTCAAATGGAAAAAATACTGCATATGTTTACTGTTAAAAACCCATTTGTCATGCATGGTGTTTTATTCGACACTTTCAAGCTTTATTAACCCCCACCCATTTGTTACTTTTATACTGTGTTGCACGACACTTCGACCTATGTTGAACACCGATACTTCTCGTACACTCTACCATGGTCATTTTGTAAAATATTAAATATTTTTAACTCGGAGTTATTATTAAATAACAAATAGATACTCATATTAAAAGATTTCAACAAGAAAAATTAATAATAAGTATAAAACAAAATTTATAATATATTAATGAAGAATTTTAAAGAATTTAATCGACGTGTCGACACGTGTCGTGTCAGTTTCTTTTGAAAAATTGCATGTCAGGGTGTTTGACACATGTTGTGTCATATACATGTGATCGTGTTGATGCATCATAGGTTTTATACTTAAGGCTCTTTGGAGTTTGTCAATTGATGAAGGAAGTCTTTAGAAAATACTGCGGACGTAACTCTTTGAAATAGAATCTAATTTTAGGCTATAGAAAGAAGTAGAAAATTAATAGTGGAGTGTGAAGCATAAAAAGGAAATAATTATATTGTTGTGTACTAAAAATAACTTAGATGTAAATAAACAGAATGATCATCAAGAAAAAGAATACAAAGGAAAACAAAAATGTGTAAATGTAAATAAAGACAAAAATGTGTATGCTATTCAAAGTAAATGGGAAAAAACTAATAATAACACACAAATATTTCGAGTATATAAAATGAAAAACAAAAAAATAGAGCAATAATCTATGGTACAGATACAATCAACTATTGCTGAAGTTAATATTCAGTTGTCTTAATAAAATATACAAACGCCAAAATACCAAACTAGCGCAGTACCAAAGGATGACAATGACAATGTTTCAAATGTAACAATGAGAAAGTTCAATAGAACTTGTATAGTTTTCAGATATATAAAATTAATAGAATGGAAACGGAGAATGTTTCAGTTGGAAGAGTATAATAAAACATTTAACTACACTTCTTATGCCATATTCAGAGCCTATAATGCATCAACATGTACACGGACACAAGTGTCCAACACGACATGTGTCCGATAAGTCGACATACAATTTTTCAAAAAGCACTGACACAACACATCGCCAACACATTGATTAATTCTTTTTTATTTATATAATATAAATTTAATTTTATACTTGTTACTAATTTTTCTAATTGAAATCTTTTAAATATGAAGACCTATTTGTTATTTACTAATAACTTTAAGTTAAAAATATAAAATATTTCTAATAAAAAATGATCAGGGTAAAGTGTCCGAAAAGTGTCGACATGACACCTTAGTTGAAGTGTCCGTGTAATAGAGTTCGGAGCAATCTTGACGCACCTATCCAAAAAAATCCATGCTGTATATGGTGGTAATTTTTTCACTTCTGGTAGTGTAATAGGGCGAACAGCATTTTTTACTGCAATGCTAGATCCCAAAAGAATTGCCGAAGAGCCATATCCATCTTCTTGAGAGCTACTGCTATCATTATCCCCATTACTTGTACCGATACAGTTATGCATATCAATTGCATCTTTCTGCCTCTTAGCCAGTAAATCAACACTTTCGTGTGCACCAATAATCTTAAGATTGCTTCTTTCCATCGATAGTTTAAGAAGACTTTTTGTTACATCAGCCACTTTTTGTGTATTTTTTTCCATATGTTTCTGGACAAAAAAGAGGAACATAAGAGTTTATTTAAAAATCATGAACTGGTAAAATCAAAATTCAGTGAAGATCATGAGGATCACAAAGGGCACCTTTATGCTTACACGACGATCCAAAGCAACCTGTTTCTCAAAAGAATCAATAACTGCTAGTATTTCTTGGGCTGACAGAAGACTTTCTTGATGCCCAGTAGTCTGCCCAAGTGAGCACAAATCCATCAAGTAGTTAAAAAAAACTCCTCTTGTTTCTTATATAAGTGAATTACAAGGATAAATTGTAAGCTATAACAAAGAGAGCAAAAGTCACAATGTCTACATGATCAAGGTAAAATATTAAAAATTGTTTATTTACCCATTCAACATCAGACCGTAACAGAAACACACAACTACAGAAATTAGCATGCAAATTGCATTTAATTATTAGACCAGTGAAGACAGCTTTCGGTTAAACAGGTGAGGTCATAAAATCTAGCATTTATGCCAAGTCACAACTTTACAGTATTCATTCAAACTTCAATTTTCATTTATTATAAATCTTAATTTCCTTTCGTTCTTATCGATCTAACCACTTTTTTGACATATCAATCTTCCAACTTAGGTTTGAAACTTATCGACAACGCTTCTTAAGAAATGAAGACTAACCATCATTAAGTGATGATTATAATTCTCCATAAAATAAAGTAGTTGTGTGACGACCTGGACCTCATGCCCAAGCCATTATATCATATCAACTATCCGTTTTGGAATGACATCTGCCCTCTTCCCCCTTCACAGGGTTTTCTATTGCGTCCCCCAGGCAAAGGTCTTGTTCTTGAATACGGGAGACGTGATAGAAAGCAGTAAGGGATTAAGAGGGTAAATGTTCTCCCCAAGCGGATAGTATGGCTTGGGCAAGAGGCCCTGGTCGTTACAAGTTGAATAATCAATGCTCCTACCATATTTTGCTGCTAGTCTCTGGTTTCATATTCCAGTAAGATCACAAATTTTTCATTCTTAAATTCTCCTTAATATATTATAATTATATTCTCAAAATATACATGAATATAACAAACAATTAGTACAATAATGGAGAGATCCCTAATATTAAATCCAGCTCTCAAAACTACCAAAGGTTGACTGAAATAAGTTACATATATTTTACATCTAGCAAGACCACAGACCTAAACTTCAGCAAAGTAAAATACAATGTACCTTCTAATTCAGTCTCCAACCATCTAAAGGAACCTATCAACCCCAGAGGACTATAAAAATTGAATAGTATTTATTCAACCAAATGTAAAAATAAAGTTATAGGAAATGCACCAGACAGTTAAGATTAGAATGCACTTAGGCGAATCCGACAAGGTACCTGAGGGTCAGACCGGGAGGCGGATGGAGAAGCTTTGGAAGCCGACATTGCCGGTGGCAGAGGAATTGAGCTCAATCCGGCAATGGAGCTCCGAGTATAGATCCGACCCGAGCAAAGCCAGTCGTCCGTATCGGAGAAATTCGAATTTGGCGGTTGAAATTGAATTGAATTTTTTAGAAACCTAGCCTAAGGGAGCACTTTTGTGTATTTGTTCATCCACTTTGATTATTCACATTTCCTCGCGGCGTTCTGCTATGACAATGACAATTTATATTTGGATTACAGTAATGATGGCCCTCTATCCTCTTTGGGTCAGGCATAACATAAGACTTTAGCAGCTTACCTTGACAAATTTTAAGCATTTCTTTTTTAGTAAATACTAAATTTTAGGGCGCGTTTGGTCGTGCTTAAAATTCAATTAAAATTGAAAATACAGTCGCTATTAGATCTCACTCGTCTAATAAAAGTCAACAATAACGGCTAGTTTTTCAATTTTAATTCGATTTTAATCTCTACCGAACACGCCCTTAATAAAAATTGATGAAATAAGCCACAATATTTTTTTCATTCTCATTCTTTTACTCATTTTCAACAACACATTAATAAAATAGATACATTTGTTATAATTTTTCCTTAATTTATAGAGTTGGTTTTGTTGACATCGATTTCTGCACGGATGACGTGGTCAATACATTTCGATTTCACTCACATCCATGCTTATCTCTTGCACACTTAGACAAATTGCTAGAAACATATGACATTCTTCATTGGTAGGAGAGGCAGCCGTGAGCACTATGACAATCAAGTCAGTCAACTTGTATATTTAGATGTGGGATGAACGAGAGATATGAACCACGGTAGTGTTTGTCGTCTCGGGGATATTAAGAGAACGAATATGAGAGAGAGCAATATTATTTGAGTGTGTAAAATTGCTTTATCTTCAAATCGCAAAAAGTGTGAGCTTATATATTGGAAGATGTAAAATGGTTGTCGTTGAATGAAGAGACATGTAGCTTCATCTTGACGGTTGAGGGTCTCTTCATAGGGGCGCTTTTCCATCAGTTCTAGATGTTCGATAAAATTCAGCAAGCGTACGGGATCATTGTAATAGATAAAGTGAGTTGAGAGATATCGTCCCACGAAGAATACTGTTTAATTTCGATTTACTACATCTACCAAATTCGATGTTGTAACACAAAAGAATTTTGGATGATTTTCTATACCAATTTTAACTAAGAAAGCAATTAAAATGAGGTTTTTTTTTTTTTTTTTATCAAATGTCTAACGAATGTATTGAATTTCAGAATCCACCTATTGATATCTAGTTCCAAATCTTGACTTATGTAATTTAGCTTGATTTATATATTTATAACAATTAATAATCCTTTAATATCTAATATTCTCTCCCAAGATATATTAAATATATATTTAACACGACCCGATCATATTTCTAGTTCGAATTCATATGAAAAGCATGCATTCAATCACATGATTATTTCACACAATTGCACACGCCATAAATATTATCCCTAATATCTATTGCTCGTGTGTTACATATGTAATGTTCTACCTATTTTGAGTCTCACAACATCTCACAACACTATGAATAAGCAACAAGTCATTTAAATGGTGATCAAGTATTCAAACAACACATAATTAATGCATATTTAATCAAGAGCACAATAATTAACTAAAATTACTTATATCTTGAATTGAAAATTATAAATCAAAAGGCTTCGTCATCCATCCAATACATGAAGAATTCTAGCCTAGCATATCTATAATAAAATTGCACAAAAAGAATTGAAAAGACATCACCTGAAAATAAGAAATAATGAAAAAATAGGAATTTTCACATTCTTGACTTGAATCTTGAAATTAGATGAAGAATCTTCAATTCGTTTGCAATTCACCTTGATTTAATATTGTTAGCCTTGTTCTTCACCTCCAAAATATGTGGAATATGATGAAATTTAGGTAAAATGGAGGTTGGGGATGTTCTGGTCGAGTTTTGGAATATATAGAATACAAAATGATTGCATTCTAAAATATACCAAAATTAGAAAAGGCAAAACAGATTTTTTCCCCGTTTTACCTTAGGGCGCGCGCCTAGGATTAACTAGGGCGTGCACCTCGTGTGATTTTGGAGCTGCAGAAAGTCTCAGAAGCTGCAACAAGTCTCAAAAAAGCAGGAGGCGTGCCCCTCCTCTACAGGCTTAGGAGCTCACCTAGTCTTGTCCCGAACAGCTTTCAATACTTTTGTTATAACTTTTTATCTTAATATTTGATCAAAGCGATTAGAAATTGTTAGGTTTTAGAATCTTTGTAATTGGTGATTCTGTGAACACAATGACTGAAATTGATGTATTGTAAAAGTTCAAGGAGTAATGTGCAATTAGTCAAAAAGGTAGGTGTTTGAGTCTAGGGTTTCGAGAATGAGAAAAGAAGGAAAACAACGCGGATTTTCGCTAGACCGTCGCTAAGGTTTGGCTCGAGCTACAAAAGCAGAAACATCGACGCTACCTTCGCTCGAGCGACTTCTGCCATCTGAAGTTGTTAGGTTTTAGATAATTTGTAATTGACGATTCTGTGAACAAAATGACTGAAATTGATACATTGTAAAAGTTCAAGGAGTAATGTGCAATTAGGCAAAAGGTAGGTGTTTGAGTCTAGGGTTTCGAGAATGGGAAATGAAGGAAAATTGCGCGAATTCTCGCTAGACCGTCGCTAAAGTTTGGCTTGAGCTACAAAAGCAGAAACATCGTCGCTAGACTGTCGCGCCTACCTTCATTCGAGTGATCGACCGTCACTGAGCTCTCGCTCGAGCGACAGATTTATCCGAAATTTTTTGTTTCGCGATTTAAAGGTTTTTTTACCTGGCCCATTCGTTTTCTAACCTATCTATAAATATCAAACCTCACTTATACGAATTTTCTAAGGTTGAACATTGAGAGAAACAGTTCAAAGAGTGACTTCTCCATATCATATCCTTCAACCTTCATTCTTGTGAGAGTTTTTGGTGAGAAAAACATCGAATGCATAATCCAAATACCAAATCAGTACTTCTTATTTATCTGGTCAGAGTTTTGAAGATTTAAGGGAGTTGATAGGAGAACGGGTCATTTTTTGTAATCCACTGGAAATAGGCAAATTCACAAGGCTTGGAGTGCTGCAGGGTAGTAGATTCCATGAAAAGTTTTGGCAATAGCAGCTAAGATTGGTACAGGGGAGCACGAGATCCAAGGAGAGCTATTAGGAGTGCAGTCGAGAAACCAAATAGTACGGGTCGTCTAGTCTGGTAGAATGTAAGTTGTTTTATTCGTTTATAGTGGATTGACTAGCAAAGTGCCCGGAGTTTTTCCCAATTGGCTTCTCCATGATCATTTTGGTGTTGATTATTGCTTTCGTTATTGATATTGATTATACTAACTGCAGTATTCAAACTTAAGACTAATATGACTTGCTTGATTAATCATCTAGATAATAATTAAAAGTGACTTGTTGTTGCTTAATTCATAATAGTTTTTAATTCCGCATTATACACCTACTCACCCCATCTAGGTGTTGTTAGGATTGAACTACGCATTTTTCAAAAAAATCCGTAGGAAAGATAACTCAAAAGAGATATAATTCTTATAGAAATAAAATTTTGTCCAATTCAAATATTTTTTATGCCAAAAATGGATTTCAATATGATGCTGAAAATTTGGAGCATAGCTTTTCAACTAGAACTTGATGTGTGATAATATTTTACTATATTTCATCCAACTGATATCTAGCATTCTCGAATCTTTATTGTGAGGTTCATCACAACTTTTGAGTATTTATATTTTAGTTCTCGAACTTTGGATCTCACCAATTTCCCAATTTTTCTCTAATTCTTCATCAAAACATGAGTTTTACCTATTGAACACAATACATAACAGATTAGGTAATATTTCATTAAAAGAACTACAAAATGTCATTATTTAACACTCCAAATAAATGTATAAGATACACTTATCAAACTTTCAAACTTGAACATTTGTTTGTCTTCAAACAAAACTATATCCTAATTTGAAACAAACATACAATCATGCAATACAAATTACCTAATTGGTGGCCAATTAATCAAGTAATGCAATAAAATATGGTCAAATAACCTATCGTTTGTCTCATAATTGAAATCATGATAATAAATCTATAAATAACTTCAAGGTTACATTACCAAAATCAGTATTCATGTTTTCAATGCAACACTGATGTGTGTGTGTGTGCGTGAAGAATTAAGTAGAAAAATCCACAAGTAGTTTCATTGTGAACCCTCAGTGGTCATATTTGTCGTTTTATCACTCGTAAGATTCACAAACCCCCTAACTTATTTTTTTCACTCTTCTTGTGTCTGATCTAAGGTTGGGTTTTCATACTTATTCTTATCTCTCTAGTTTAGATGGATTTCACTAATTGCAAGTTAACACTCCAACAAACAAGGATTCTCAAAATATTTGATTGCTTCAATCTCCAAGACTCAATTTGGCTAATAATCTCTTATCAAAAGTCAACTTTCTCAAACAAGCGCCCGGGGCATAACCAATGTAAGTGGTGCGTCTTCTGTTTCATTCACCTTTTTTTGTGTTTTTATATTTTTTATTTGTAGCATTCTCTCTATTAACCTTTCTAAATGACCTATATAGCAAGCTTTTGACCGATAACTCCGAACTCAGATGATTTTAGAGCAACAAGTTTTAAACACTCTTATATGCTTAATAACTAGAGTCATAAAAAGACTACGATTAAAAGTTTCCAAATATATATAATTTTTCTTTTGCATTAATTAGTGCAATGCCCCTCATTAAACACCATTTCAAGAGAATCAACATTTAATTTAAGACTTTCACCTAATTTTATCTCATTGATCATAGACAATCCATACATGATAAATTTTCACACATGAAATCCTTATTCATAATCACATCTTCTTACAATAGTAAATCAACTAAATCCTTCATAATGTACACAACATCGATTACATCGATTCATGTGCACAAATAATATTAAATTTCACATAGAAAAGCATCAATCAATCTAACATGCAACTTATTCATTGTTCATAATTCAATGCATGATCTCAAATAAATTTATCATTATCGACCAGACCATCTAACTCACACAAGCACACAAATAAAATAAGAATATATACCAAAACGGGCCCAGGCTAGGGAACATTGTAGAAGAAGGGAAAGATAATTGTCAAAACAGAGAAATAATTTTTGAAATTGATGAATTTATTTGAGATTGAAGAATTTTATTGATATAGAAAAATAAAAGTACAATTTTGAAAGAAAGATAAAAATTACAGGGTTAATATCTCCCGCTATTCCACCTTTGAAGAAAACGAATGTTGTCCTCCAATATTTGTAGCTGAAACATCCGGACTTGAAGCCTTCATGAATTGAATTGAAGAATTTTGAACAATTGCTCCACGGTCTTTGATTGAGCCACTAGTCTACCACTTTTCATTTTTTTTTTTTGAAAATTATTGTTTTTCCTTCCCGACTTTTTGAAAAGTTGATAACTTTATTAAAGTGGCTTTAATAAAGTTGTTTGACATCTTTTGATTGTCGGCAAGATTGGCATGAATAACTTGTTTGCTGGCAGACACATTTGAAAAGGCATATCCTTTGATTTTTGCACCCTGTAATTTCGAAGATCATCAAGAAAATTGGGTCCATGTATTCATTTTGAAGGGGAATTTCTTTGAGTTTCTTCTTCAATTAGGTCGTCAATATTATATCCAAAGCACATATCTTCATTACTTTGTTCATAATCTTCTGACTTTGAATAAAAATAATTTGAACTTGATTTCTTTGAAGAGGCTTTAGCAAGGGCCGCAATTTTGTCAAAAGCAATTTGAAGTTCTTTCAAAGTAGAACATTGATTGAGCATTGCAAGAAGTCTTGATTTTTCAGCAAGAAAATCAGCCTTTTTGTCAACTTCTTTCTGAGATAATTTTGGAATGCCGAAATTTCTCTGTTCTTGAATCTATGAATTGACTGCTTTAGGACAATAGTTTGTCTTATGGAATCTTGACCACCAATTAATTTTGAAACGTCTAACAATTCTTTTGACGTTGTGTTCCTTGAATTTTGGAGGATTTTGATTTTGTATTAAGTGGAAATCCCAATAGAAAATCCACAAAACTTTGAGATTTAAAGCGAAGTGGAACAAAAGATTTTCTTGAGGTTTAAGAAATGTTTTTGCTTCTTTTTTGAAGTGTTCGAAACATTGAAGAGTAAGACTGGGCAAAATCATTTCGTAAAGTCCAAAGAATTCGAACCAATTTTGAAAGGGTAATTGGTACAAAACGTCCCTACCTATCGACCTCATTGTGGAAAACATTCTCACCTTCTATTTTTTTTGGCATTTTTGCCCTCATTTCAACCTTTTTTTTGCGACGAATGTCCTTCCGTCCACCTCCCGTCTGTTTCTCAGTCAATTAATTAAAAAAATGCTGTTTTCTTATAAATCAACAAGGATAATATGGTCCCACCTCATTCAACCCCTTCGTCTACATTTGTTGGAGCCATTGCTATCGATACCGCAGCATTACCACTTCGAAATCCAAAAGAGGCCGACTTCCTAAACCTGCTTGACTCCTCACTGTTAAAGCCCCAGTCTAGTTTTTCGTCAGTGGAGCTCCAATTTGAAAGTTAAGAGGGCATCAAACTCTGGGAATTAGCAGCACCAGAAAGGCAGGACCGATGGCCAACTCCACTACTACGGTCAATGAAGCTCTGGCTGCGTTTTGCAAACAAAGATCTCGAGTTCATGACTGCTGCTATTACTGTTGTAGATGAATCGTATCCAAAAGTGGACGACATCCTTGCTGTCGAGGATGACAGGTTGGAAGGGTAGCTTGAACAGAGTTGGCTTGTGTTTTGTTGAATCTGAAGCCCATTTGGACCCTGAAATTGAGATAATAACGAAGGATCAAGCGATCCAAAAACGTCATCAAGATTGGTAGGCTTCAAAACTGTAACTTTGTTTTACGGGGATTAGAGATTAGCCATCTCGTCTGTCAACTGATGCTGTTGGTATTAGGTTCGAATTTTTTCCAATCCAAGCAATTCCATATCCAACTCCATATCTCTTGCACTCAGAATCGTCTTGAGTCTGCTTCCTGGCAGCTGCAGAGCAGAAGGCGTGAGGTTTTTCCTTGTTCTGCCTCATGCTTCCACCCACTGGAGATGAACATTTAAGAAAACAGCGTTTTTTGAATGGGGTGGGACGATATTACCCTTGTTAATTTATAAGAAAATAGCACTTTTTTAATTAATTGACGGAGAGATTGACGAGAGGTGGACGGATGGACGTTCGTCACAAAGAAAGGTTGAAATGAGGGCAAAAATGCCAAGAAATGGAAGGTAAGGACATTTTCCACAATGAGGTCGATAGGTAGGGGCCACTTTGGAAAGTTTGATGGGCAATTTTGATGAAAAAGTATAAATCATGAATGAGTCACTAGTCTATAAAAGAAAACATTGAACCACGCCTCTTTGTAGTCCAAATAATTGAATTTTGATTCGAATGAATCAGATTTTAAAATATTCATTTGTTTTTCTTCCCAAGGGTGCAGTCCCCAGTCTTCGTAAGACCATACTCTTTGGATAGAATTTTTTTGAAAAATCAATATACTTTGAATTTTTGTTGTTTGGGGTGTGAGTAATAATGACTTATCTAGTTTTGATAAGAATCGCTTCATAATACTCACGGGATTTTTTGATATTCCTTGGAAGAAAATGGAAATTTGGGGGAAAGAAATCTTGAAGATGTTCTTCAAGAGAAGAATATCTTTAAGCCCAAGATGTTTTCATTTCGAAAACAGGTAAATGGATAGATTTTGTAAAGTAGGTAAAAGATTTTGGAGGGTTGACATCTGGAAGTTTACTAGATCCAATTTGAAGAGCTTTTCTGTAATTTGATGGTTATTTTCGGGGATTGTTTAAGTGGGTTTTTGAAAGGATTTTGAGGCAAGTGTAGTATTTTGGGAACTAAAGGAAGCCTCTTTAGATCCTCTATGAGAATTTTGAATGTAATCATCGATGGAATTGAGGGGAATTTCAATTTTCTTCTTGTTCTTCTTCTCTGAAGAACTCATTTTTCACTCTTTGTTCCATTCATATTGGCCAAAAGGAACATTGAATGCAATTTTGTATCTGTCTTCTTTTTTTATTTGAATTTGCCAGAATCCTGACTCCATATCAATTTTTGAGAAGATAACAGCTTTGAATAATCTATTTAATAGATCTTTCTTTTGAGGTAATAAATATCTTATCCATTGTAGGGTTGAATTGATAGGTTTATAATTGATAACCAATCGAGGAACACCTCATTCGATTTCAGCAGAATTATTGACGTAAAAGACAGAACAATTCCAAGGCGATTTGCTTGGTCTTATAAGCCTTTTATCTAAAAGATTTTCAATTTCCTTAGCACAATGATCAAGGAGTTCTTTGTTTAGTTGAATTGGACGGGATTTAGTAGGAATGTTTGATTCATGAAAATCTGGAGTATAAGGAAGAAAAACATGTTTCTTCCTATCCCAAAATGAATTTGGAATAGTGGAACATATCTCATTCTCTATACGTCTTTGAAAAATAGAAATTTTTTCAACAATTGAAGGTTCTTTCAATCTTTCTTCAATTTTTTTGAAATTTAATTTCTTCTTTAAGAAATCGTATATTGTTAACAATTTCTAAAATAGAAGCTTCTTTCAGAGTATTAACATCTTTGAAAAAAAGAGGGTTTGCAAACTTGAAAACAATTTCTTGTCCAAAAATGTTTGTAGTCAATCATTTTGAATCAGTTTTAAAAGGATAAATTTAAACAATGAAAGGAGTACCAAGAATCACTNGAAATTGCAAGTCCGTTTTGTTTGACAATATGAATGAATGTTTGCAGATATTTGAAATGTTGTTCTAAACTTTCAGAAAAGATTAAAACATCATCAATGTAAATAATAATATAATTTTGAAATGGATTAAAAATGTCATTCATAATTTTTTGAAATTTAGAAGGAGCATTTTTTAGGCCAAATGACATAGCATTCCATTCGTATTGACCAAAAGGAACATTGAAAGTAGTTTTGTATCTGTCTTCTTTTTTTATTTGAATTTGCCAGAATCCTGACTTCATATCAGTTTTTGAGAAGATAACAGCTTTGAATAATCTATTTAATAGATCTTTCTTTTGAGGTAATAAATATCTTATCCATTGTAGGGTTAAATTGATAGGTTTATAATTGATAACCAATCGAGGAACACCTCGTTCGATTTCAGCAGAATTATTGACGTAAAAGACAGAACAATTCCAAGGGATTTGCTTGGTCTTATAAGCCTTTTATCTAAAAGATTTTCAATCTCCTTAGCACAATGATCAAGGAGTTCTTTGTTCAGTTGAATTGGACGGGATTTAGTAGGAATGTTTGATTATGAAAATCTGAAGTATAAGGAAGAGAAACAACATGTTTCTTCCTATCCCAAAATGAATTTGGAATAGTGGAACATATCTCATTCTCTATACGTCTTTGAAAAACAGAAATTTTTTCAACAATTGAAAGTTCTTTCAATCTTTCTTCAATTTTTTTTGAAATTTAATTTCTTCTTTAGAAATCGTATATGATTTTTTCTTAAAATTGTAACAATTTTTGAAATAGAAGCTTCTTTCAGAGTATTAACATCTTAGAAAAAAGGAGGGTTTGCAAATTTGAAAACAATTTCTTGTCCAAAAATGTTTGTAGTTAATCCTTTTGAATCAATTTTAAAAGGATAAATTTAAACAATGAAAGGAGTACCAAGAATCACTTCTTGGTCTAAATCTTTGACTAAATAAAAGATATTTTTAAAACAAATATTTGAATTACAAACTTGTGCTTTCAAAAGTTTATATTGAATATTGAGTTTTTTGTCACTAGCTCTGTAAAGTCGCTCAGTGGTTTTTTTTCAAAGTATTTTGTAGGGATTAAATATTCTCTAATGCAATTTTGATGAGCACGAGAGTCTAACTCTAGTATGAAGTTTGAGTTCGTTATTGGCTATAATAGTCATACTGCAATACCATTTTTGAAGTTGAATTCTACTAATAACATTGATCTTTTCTTCTTCAGTTTGGAGATGATCAGATGATTTGGAATGATAATATTTTGAATCAAAAGTTGAATGATAAGCATGAGAAGTTTCATCATCAGATGAAGAGGATAAAACCTTTTCAAAATCTTTTATTTGAAGATGAACAACTTTCATTTTGATATCTCGCATTTGTTTTTTGAGATTTTAAATTTGAGTTTTCATAGTGTTGATTTCTGATCTTAAATCAGAACTAGACGCTTTGGATTTTTCCTTTTGAAACGCTTCATAACATCTTGAATGTTGAAAGATCTAGGAGTTGAGGTTGAAGGTAAAAGAGTACTAAACTTATTTTTCAATCTTTGATTAGGAATGTGATCAATTATTTCTTTAATAAGTTCTTCCTCTTTGGTAAGGACATTTATGGTTTTACAAACACAAATTTCTTTACTTTGAGAAGAAAATGAAGATTAATTTGAACTATTTTCAAAATTAAAATCTTCTTGATTTTGATAAATTTGTTCAATTTCAGAATTTGAAGAATTGTCATCAAAATCAAAATTGACGAGATTGAGAAGTTCAAGTTTAGTATCTTCATCGCATTGAAGATTATTAATCTTTCCCTTCAGAGAGAATTTGTTTGAATAATGACCAGATTTGTTACATTTCCAACATGTAACATTGGAAGTTCTTTTTCTTGAAAACTTTCATTTTCAGAAATTTTTTTAAGGATATTTTTGAAAATTCTTTTTCTTTTCAAAATATTTTCGGGAAAATCTTTTTCTCAGATGAGAGGGAAAATTCTTTTTATTTGACCTTGAAGAAGGGAGGATTTTCTTAAATCCATATTGTTCGCAGAACGATCCAAGTTCTTTACAACTATAATATCTTTCTGATTTCAATTTAGCTTTGAGTTTGAGATCATTACAGAGAGCTAATCCATCTCAATTAATGAAACTAATTATCTCTCTGTAAGTAAGATCATCATAAGGAATTGAATTATCATGATCTCTTTTAATAGTATTTCTAACTTTTTCAGCAAAAAATTTTGGAAGTCCAGATATAAATCTTTCTTTCCAGTAAAATTGTTCGCAATCACTTCGAAGTAAGACACGAGTTAAAAACATGCCTTTATACCATCTGATGTCTTGCAGAGTAGGACAATGGAGATTCATAAGAATTTGAGAATAATGTTCTTGAATATTTATCGGTATTCCAGTGAAATGTTTGAATATGTTGTAGAATAAGCTTGTAAAACTATCATTAGTACCATCACTTTTGACGGAAGACGCAATCTTATCTCTATCTTCAGCAATAAGATAATTGAACCACCAATTCTTGAGTTGTCTGGCAAAACTAAGGACAAGATTATTGGTAGCTTCATGCCTACTACTTCCGTTAATAATATAGGCATTTAAACAAATAGCCATTTTTTCAAGGAGTTGAATGGTTTGATATTCAAATCATCCATCAAGATTCCATTCTATATGGAGTCTCCGTCATATTTGAATTATTTTTTGTCATTATCTTTAAAGAGTAAATTTGGAGGAGTATGACGAGGATAATAAGCTAGAATTTTTCAATATTGGACTTTCTGTCCATGAAGTCTATTGACTTGTAGGTCAGTTTCTTCAACAATCTGAGACTCTATTTCGTCGATAGTATTGATTTTATTTGAGTTTTTTTGCCACTAGCTCCATAAAGTCGCTCAGTGGTTTTTTCAAAGTATTTTGTTGGGAATAAACCTTCCCTACTGCAATTTTGATCAGCACCAGAGTCTATTAAGACTCTAGTACGAAGTTTGAATTCTTTATTGACTATAATAGTCATACTACAATACCATTTTTGAAGTTGAATTCTACTAATAAAATTGATATTTTCTTCTTTAGTGTGAGAATGATGAGATGATTTGGAATGATAAGATTTTAAAAAGGTTTTATCCTCTTCATCTGACGAAGAAACTTCTCATGCTTATCATTCAAATTCTGATTCAAAATCTTATCATTCCAAATCATCTCATCATCCTCAAACTGAAGAAGAAAAGATCAATGTTATTACTAGAATTCAACTACAAAAATGATATTGCAGTATGACTATTATAGTCAATAAAGAATTCAAACTTCATACTAGAGTTTTAATAGACTCTGGTTCAGAAAGATCTGATAGTCGTAAAGAACTTGGATCGTTCTGTGAAAAATATGGATTTGAGAAAATCCTCCCTCCTTCAAGGTCAAATAAAAAGAATTTTCCCTCTCATCCGAAAAAAATAAAGTTTCGAGAAAAAGAAAGTTTCAAGAAAAAGAACTTCCAATGTTACATGTTGGAAATGTAACAAATCTGGTCATTATTCAAACAAATGCCCCCTGAAGGGAAAGATTAATAATTTTCAATGCGATGAAGATACTAAACTTGAACTTCTCAATCTCATCAATTCTGATTCTGATGACAATTCTTCAAATTCTGAAATTGAACAAATTTATCAAAATCAAGAAGATTCTAATTTTGAAAATAGTTCAAATCCATCTTCATTTTCTTCTCAAAGTAAAGAAATTTGTGGTATAAAACCATAAATGCCCTTACCAAAGAAGAAGAACTTATTAAAGAAATCATTGATCAAATTCCTGATCAAAGATTGAAAAATAAGTTTAGTACACTTTTCCCTTCAACCTCAACTC
>CAIGRF010231940.1:8707-19257 GCA_903798235.1 Fraxinus ornus | reverse complement strand
AAAAAAAAAAAAAAAAAAATAGAAAAGACATCACTCGGAAATAAAAAATAATGAAGAAATAGGACTCTTCCACATTCTTTACTTGAATCTTAAAACCAGATGAAGAATCTTCAATTTCGCATGCAATTTGCCTTGATTTAATCTTGCTAGCCGTGTTCTTCGCTTTCAAAATATGTAAAATATGATAAACTTTAGGTCTAGTGGAGATTGGGGATGTTCTGGTCGAGTTTTGGAATATATAGAATACAAAAAGATTACATTCTAAAAGATAACGAAATAAGAAAGGAAAAAGGACTTTTTTCTGTTTACCTTGGGGCATGCATCTCATGTGATTTTGGAGTTGCAGGAGGTCTTAGAAGAGGACGAGGCGTGCTTCCTCTACGGGTCTAGGCTTGCGTCTTGGTTTTCCCCGAACAATTTTCAATATTTTTATCATAATTTTCTCTCTCAATATCTGATTGAGATGATTCAAAGTGTATTGATAAGATAATTCAAAAGGCTACAATTCTTCTAGCAGTAACATTTTTCTAATTCGAATGTTTGCTATGCCAAAAATGGGTCTCAATATGAGGCTGAAAATTCGAAACATAACTTTTTCAGGTGGAACTTGATGTGTGATAATACTTTGATTATATTTCATCATTTTGACTTCTTTTCACATCCAATTGACACTTAGCACTCTCGAATCTTCATCGTGAGGCCCGTATTGCACTTTAGTCCATGAACGTTGGATCTCTTACATTTGAGCTAATTTTCTCCAATTCTTCACCAAATCATGAGTTTTACCTATTGAACACAATACATAACAGATTAGATAATATTTCATCAAAAGAACTACAAAATATCATTATTTAACTCTCCGATTACTAGGCTCAGAGGCATTTAATGTTTTTGAAAAGTAGACACCTTAGGGTCTATGCCTGACATATAAAAAGTAGACCAATAAGTTGAACTGATGGGTGGCTGCTATAGAGAGGTCACGTCAATCAATCATAGAAGATCTTATACGAATGATATTTCGAAGAAGGTGCCATATACTCTTGAAGACTATTCGTTTTGGAATGGTGTTACAGCATTTGGCATTTTCCCCACTTTGTCCATGGAGGGTTCAACATAGTGTATCACTTCAAATATTGAAGGGCCTCAGATATGTTAGGTAGGACATTGATGTGGAGTGCGGGTCTGAGCTCTCTTATTATGTAGCTGCCACGTGGTTATTTTTGAAGTCTCAATGAGGCATAATAATAGTCCCTAAAATTCATGTATGAATATTCATATAATGCGTGGACTTTTTAGGTTGATACGTTACCCTTGTTTTGTGGTCCATCATTGGAGAAGTGATACTTTAGAGTGAAGTACTGTTGTTAAACCTCATCCACTGTAATGTTTGTCCATGAATAGGTGTACCTTATTATTGTGATGATGCTATGCAAATCGACTCCCAATGTTGTATAGATTGATTAGGGACTGTGTTTGTTGATGTTTCTCCATGACTAGAGGTGCCTTAGGTTGTAGAATCGATTAGTGGAAGGTCGACATGGTGGGGCCAATCGATTGCGATGATGACACTAGATTTTTTCACCTAGACTGATGCCAAATGGCCATTTTTGGGAGGCTCGGCGTGGGTGGGTTGAAGGGTTTCAGACATGGATCAAGTCCGTCGACAATGATGGCCGAGAATGGTGGTTTGGGCACCTTAACATGCGTGCCCGGTGGCTCTTCCATATTTTCGCCCAAAATCACCAAGAGCTAGGGAGAAAACGGTAGCAATTGAGGCTCAGTGCTCTGAATGTAACCCCTGATTTTAAAGGCTAAGCACAATTCTAGCTGAAGTAATGTTATTTATAGTGAACGACTGCCATATTCATCCAATGTGACATACACCTAATCACTTAATTATTAAAAAAAATTAAGTGATTCGATATATGTCTGAGTACAGCTCACTAGAATAGTATTATTGAACTAGTTATTGAGGTATTGAATTGCTATTGGTTAGCTAGGAATATTCTACATGTGCTTGTAATTGTTGTATCTATTTGTGCATCAGTGCATCTTGTATACAATTGGAATATCAATGAAGCAATGTTAGGAAGAAAATTATTCATCTCTTTACTCTAAAATTTAATTGCTTTGAATGGACCTTGTTATTAGGAAAACCGAGCTTAAATTTTGTTTATTGTACCATCCCGTCAATAGTGTAAACCAAATATATAAATAAATTAACTGTCGTATGTATGAAATCATGGGTACAGCATTTGATAAATGAGCGATTTTTATGATCGACAATGCTTATCCAACAAAAGATATGCATAAAATTTGCCAGTCTATAAGCAAAGTCATTTTAGCAGATCGACGACTCAAACAACTGCAGCATCAAAACTAAATTCTGCGAGTCGACTTTATCTCAGCACCATTTATGCACTTCATCAAGCGGGTGTTTTCATGCTGCTACCTTTCTTTCGTCTCCAGAGCAACTTCTTTAACAAACCTCTGCAATCTTTTTTCTTACAAGGGGAAATAGCCATTTTCCCATCTTGTTCGTGATTAATTCTACTTGAATTGGTAAACCTTACCCGAGACTCTATTGCCACATCGGTGCTAACAGCAGAATAGTTGACTCCATCTTGAATGTGTTCTTTGCTTGAAGAAAAACTAAGATCGCATATTTTAACATTATCCTCGGCCAGCATTTTGTCGAGTAGAGACGATCTCTGGCTTATATTCCTCTTAGATGTCAATATGACCTTGTCAAAAAGGGTTGCATCTGTCGGTGAAGCCAAATCCTTAACTTCCTTATCCAGGTTTCGTGCTGTTTCTTGGCACTCAACCCATATTTGTGAAGCTCCCGTGACCTCCCAATCCTACACGGTCAACAATCAGTATGAACTAAAATTGTAGCAACGTGTAACCAATAGCATTTGCTTTATGCTTATAAACTACTATTATTTACAAGTGAATCCCAAGGATAGTTTTTCTCTTTTCCCTTTTTTTTGCCGAAGCTTAAACAGAGGTGAAGTTTCTTTTAAGTAGTTTTTTATATCCAAACATATGGATAACTACTTGTCTTGCTTTTAAGTAAAAAAGGTTACTTCTTTGGATGTACCTCTTACCATAATATCAAAATACACGACTTATTTCCAGTTTTGACTAATAAAAAAACTACTTATGTTAGAACTTATTCATTATAAGTAAACTTTTTACGCTTACGCAAACATGCTCTTACTTTTTCAGGCAATCTCAATTATAGTCTCAACCATATTTCTCCCACGAAGAAAACATGAGTGATCATCAAAGATAAATTTAATAGAATTCATCTATATTTCAATGTTTGATGACAGAATGAGATCCATTTTTTTCTATTAACACTTGAATTCTGTAGACTCTGTCCTGCACTTTTCCTTCGACTATTTAATACATTTTTTGATGTTTCACTTTTCTGCATGAAAAGTTTTAATCTATCTGAATAAAACCAAAGGACTCGTAAAATTATTCTAACTAAAATATAAAAGAAGGATAGCTTCACTTAGACTACTATTTATTGGACTACATTTGATATTTCATTTTCAAGACCTCAAGAAATATTATATTGCTGGGTTTGAATCTTACACTTTTGAGTTGTTTTTCCCCATGCTTTCTGTCATCCGAAACTTCTTTGCTTGTCATCCTGAAATTAAAAATAATGTAAGCCCCAGAAATGATGTTTTCACATATGAACATTTGAATATGCATACCCTTTTAGCTGGATTTGTAGGTCATGGCAAGTTGCTTCTAGTCTTTTACACGAGTCATTTCTTTTTTCCAGCTCATTTTCTAAACATGAAATCTCTTTATTTAATTCAAGATTGCCTTCCATAAGCTGGGTCTCGGGATCTTCTTTCGACATCTTATGCTTTCCAATTTGATCTTCGCTTTTTCCCTTTGATTGCTTCATAGTTTCCATCTCTGATTGCGAAGTCCCCAAAATTCCATTAGAATCCTGCATTTGGACCACAAAGGATTCACTCTTGACAACATTTGATTGAGGCCTCACTTCCAAATCCGCAGTTAAAGATTCCTCATTTTTCAATTCAACATTCAGTCTTCGATCTTGCTGAACTTCCTCCATTTGACAAGCTCTGTTATGACCATTCAAAGAAGATTCTGTGGGAATATATGGCATCTCATTGCTTTCCAAATGCAATTTGTTTGATTGTGCACAACAATTGATCAATTCACTATCCAATTCACTATCACTTTGTGATTCATCGCAATCAAAATGATTTCTTATTGCTTCTTTAATGCTTGAAACGTCCTGAAGGGAAAAGCAATGGTTCATGATCCATTCCAAAGTAGAAGCTACTTGTTGGGCAAACTGTTCAAGACTGGCTGTTCCATTCAACAAATCCTTGCAAGTGCAAACAAAGTCTTGTATAATGGAAGACAGTTCAGAAATTTTCCATTGAAATACACGAATGACATAGCCTGTTGTGAATTCCGAATTCTTATATGGTAAGAGCTTATCATCCTTCCCCAAGTAAGATCCTGCTACACTGTTTTCCAGACATGGCATGTTTATTCCTTCAATGAGCTCAAGCATTTTGCATACCGATATGCTCACACTTGACTGAAACTTCTGGCTACTCTTTTTCGAGGTTGAGATATTATAGGAAGTTCCTCTAACAGATGTGTCAGTACTTAATGAATTATTTGCTAATTTCTGATAAACATGTCCACTAACTTCAGGAGAGGGTGATGCATCAGTCATGTATGTAGTTTCCTTGGCATGAATACTTCTAGGGTTCGAAGTGTTTATATGCGCCAAAACATCTTTGATATCCTCTAATACTTCACCAGGGCTTCTTTGTGTTGCAGAACTTTGCTCCAAAAGCAATTTCAACGTGCCACCAAGCCAACCGGACTCCTTATTGACTACTCTGTTATCAGATTGAGATTCTTGGCTAGGGACCAAAACTGACGGATGACTAATTCCGTTACCTTCATCTGAGGAATGATAGGAACTTCCTGTTGGATAATCAACATTAACTACTGCTAATTTTTCCATTTCTGCAAAGTCATCCATGAGTTTCATTTCTGAAGTTCCTATAATTTTGTGAGATGCTGAGCCCAGTTGTTTTTCAGTTTTGAAATGCTCCAAATCTGAGATTAAAGCAGAAGCCCAAGACTCGGGGCAGCTGGCCTTGTCATCACTGCCCATATCAGACATAGATGCTTGTGATAATCTGGAAGCGGTACGAGTATACATGGTTCTAGAAAATTCAAGTTTCTTCGGTTTCTTGTTATGGGTTTCCTTGAGAGTTCTGTTTTCTTCTTCCATTGCATGCAACTGCTCAGTGAGGAAGTCGATCCTTTTGCTCTGGGTATCAGCAGTCACATCTGCAGAAAAGTCCATTGAACCAACCAGAGAAGGATACGATTTTCGTCCCCTCATTTCAACTTGATCCCTACCAAGCATTGCAATTTCATCCTTCATTTTTTCCAAAGCAGCAGAGCCTGGCAACCGCTTTTGGACAAGGAGACGTAACCTTTGACATTCTGATTCCAATTTTGCAATTTTCTTCACGCTTTCCAGGTGTTGCTTTTGTGCAACATCAGGCATTCGACGATTGAATTCTCTTTCTTCATTCCGAATATCAAACTCCTTCTCAAGAACTTGAACCTCATATTTGAGATAAGCATTCTCTTTTTTCATATATTCTATTCTAGACATATGAGCATTAAAATTGGCCTCTATCTGAGCCCTGTATTTGTTCAGATCTTCAATCAACTTGTCTTTTCCCAAGAGAGCTTTTCTGAGTTGAGTATTCTCAGCATCCAATTTGGTAAGCCTCTTACCGGCTTCCACTAACTTTTCATCTAATGTGATCTTAGAAATCTCAAATTCTTTTGACATCTTCATCACAGCATCATGAATTCTTTTCTCCTGCTCTTCTCGAACAAATTGCAAATGTCGCATGCACTCCTTCAGAGCAGCATCCAAGTGACAATCTTTTTTCAGCAGCTTCTTTCTGCTGTAAAACATTGTCAAGTTCTTGTTTCAGAGATATTGCTTCTGTCTCAGCATTCTCCCAGCCTATATTTATAATTTATCGAGGAGATCAAATGCCCAACAGTTAGACAAAATTTTCAAGAAAATCTTCTATATGTAAAAACCATGCAGAGTGAAAACACACAAAGGAGAAAGAAGTTAATTACAATATTGGTGAATAGTATTCACCTGCAATAGCTTCCCGAGCAATCTTCACCTGTTTCTTGGCAAAATCATCCTTGTCATTACACTCGGCGAGGGCAGAAGAAAGCTTGCCATTTAATATTCTAATATCTCTTTCCAGTTCGGCCTTCTCTTTCAGGAGCGTCTCAGCCTGTGGAAACAATACATTAGTAGTGCCTGTACATGATGTACCGTCACGGACACGTATCCGATATGCAATTTTTCAAATAAGTACAGGCAGACAAGTCTTCGACACGTTAATAAATTCTTTAAAATTCTTCATTTTTATAAATATAAATTTAGTTTTATTCTTGTTATTAATTTTTCTTGTTGAAATCTTTTAAATATGAGTACATATTTGTTATTTAATAATAACTTTGAGTTAAATTATATAATATTTCTAATAAAAAAAAGGAAAAATGATGATGGTAGAGTGTCAAATGAGTGTTGGTATCCGATATGTGTCGAGATACGAAATACGCTACCCTAATTGAAAAGTCCGTATAACACAGAAAACAGTATGTTACCAATGCTAAGAATAACACACTATTTTTAAAAGAAAATTGCCTATAGACAAATGTAATTCACTGATATTAAATAATTGTTATTGCTTGCTAATAGTTTTAGTATTGTTGCACACATTTCAATTAATATGCCATTTAGGTGTGATTGAAATGCTACATTGATGCGGACATCATTTTTATAGAATTTTTTATTATTTACGTTCTATTATTATTGGGTTTGTAATAGTGGGTTGGCCCAAACCTGTATCTAGTAGGTTATGTTTTTACTATTTACAGGATTTTACATTGTAATTTAGTTAGGCTTTGTTTGGGCGGGCTTAAAAGCCAAATTTGGATCATTGCAATAGTGAAATTGGACCGTTGCTTTAGACAAATTTTGCAATAATTCTGACATGGCAGTGGGCATTTTGAATCATTTTATGGCAAAATGACCTTTTTGTCCTCTACATTTAGATCATTTTGCATGATGGAAAGACATTTTCGACATTTCATTTGTAGAAAGTCAATTTTTGCTAGCACACTGGGACCCATCTTGCAGTGAGCAACGGTCCATTAATCAATTGCAGTGAGCAACGGTCCATTAATCATTGGCATTGGACAAAAAGCTCCCCCAGACATGCTCTTAATAAATGATTGATAAAAATTAAGATAGGCCATTGCCACGTTTTCCCTTTCCTTCACGTTTCTTTCTTCTCGGCTTCCTCCTTTCTTCTTCTTGCTTTCCTCCCATTGATTCTACATCAAATTTGGTATCAGAGCTAAACTTGGATTCTATCTATTGCAGTACAAGACCCAAACATCCAACACCATCAATTTCGCCTAAATCACCATAAAACCAGAGCACCACCGCTGCAAACCCGTAATTGCATGCTCGAAGCCACCCCAAATTCCCTTAAATCCTCCACTGAAATCAACCTCCAACATTATATTCACCAAACTTCAAACCTACAATTGCAAAATCTAAAACCCAGACAAACCACAAGGTCACAGTCACCGGTCACACCCATAAACACCCAACCAACACATAAACTCCATAACAACCGCTAACAATTTTCAAACCAACAACACAAAAATCTAATACCTTCGCCCCTAATTCCACTATCCACAATCCACGGTCTCACAGTCGCCAATCACACCATCTCTATTCCCAGTCGCCGACAGAGTACCAAGCACATTCATCCGTTGTTGCCACTCCCGTCAACAGTACCGAAGGTCGCACACCCACTTCCAACCAGCCCAACTGCCACTGGTCATCGAAGCTCCTCCGCCACCGGCCACCTCATGCATTTAGAGGTTTCGTTTCTGCTTGGGCTTCTGTTTATGGCCTAAGTTTTGATTTTATAGGAGCCTCGGTTTGGTTTGTTTTATTTTGGGTGATTGATTTTGTATTGGGCCTCCATTTTTTATTTATTTAGGGTAATTGATTTGGTTTTCAATTTGGGCCTCCATTTTAGTGTATCTTGATTAGTTTGGGCCAGTGTAATCTGCTTTAGTAAAAAAAAAGTGTGAAAAAAGTGTTTATTTGTCAAATGTGCTCACTTTCTAAGTTGGGCCTCAATTTGGGCCCCTATTTTATTATACTTTGTAATTTGTTTTAGTTAAAAAAAGTATTTTCTAACATTTTTTTTTAAGGTACACCTCTCTTTAACCTGTTGATTAGCGCAGTTACTTCAGCAAACAAAACGGGGAGCTACCGTGTCTCTGTCCTTGGAGGTCAATTACTTGGTGCTCAATTACTTAGACGAACAACAAGGAAGCTCATATTCCTTTATCTTTAGTTTACATTACTGTTTCATTATAAAATTGCATCAATTAAATTTGTGTTGCTGTTATTCCAATTTTACCTACAATTCAGGTCATTAAATCCCTAATTGTGTTATACTCCCACTTTTATCCTACTTATTTTAACTCCTAATTGTGTTATAGTCTCACTTATTTTACGTGACTAAATTAATGATTTGTATTTGACCTTTGCTTTACTATTTTACATAGATCAACGGTATTAGCTTGACATATTTGTATTTACATAATCCCAAAAAAAATTGATCAGGTCGTTATTTTCGATTTTAAAACGAGTTGTTTGTTGATCTCTCTATACACTCCATTTCGTTGGTAGTACATTGCATGTAGTTGCGTAGTGGTCGTCTTATCATAGCTAGTTCCAATAACCTAACCATGGACCCATCCCAATTTGTTGCCCTCACAAGACAATTAGCACAACTTATCACTAACCAACAACAGTTCCAAACTCAATTAGCGGTTGTCCAAACTGAGAAGGCTGCTACTCTTGAAGAGAGTAAGGAGCCTAACTGCTAATCTGAACAATTTTAAACAAATCCATCAATCGACTGATGTTGATAATTTTAAAGTGCCCTATAATAGATAAAATTGTTGTCGACAAGGTGATCAAAAATATTTTTGACACGACCGTAGGGATGGGGATGGAGTTCATAAGCGAGAACGAGGTTATGACCGTCACAGTACTCATTCTCTTCCACGTCATAAGGAGCGTTTCTTTAGAAACAATAAAGTATATGCTCCTTCTGATGGTTGCTTAGATTTTGAAGTTTTTACTCAATGGACTGCCCTTAAACAAGAGAATCGGTTAGTATATTGCTCAATTTGAGGAATTTCGAATGAAATGTCATGTCATTGAGGATGAGACTCCGACTTTGAGTAGATTTAGACAAGGTTTAAGAGATGATCTTAGTTGTGAGCTTTTCATTCGAGGTGTCGCTACTCTTGATCATGCTTACTCTCTAGCCCGAGATTATGAGTTGATTGTCGGTACTCCATATGAAAAGCATGGTGACAACCATACACCTATCTCATGAACGCCGATTCCTCTTAAGTCTACCAAGAGATCTTCCCCGTCTAATGTTCCTCCTGTGTTCGAAAATAAGGGTACAATTTCTGAAATCCTAAGGACTTCTCAATTGCAAGGCTTCAACTGTAAGGACTTTGGCCACATCTCTTCCAAATATCCTAGCCGAGAGAATATAATAGATAAGTAGTTAGAAGATCAAGCCTATGAACCTAAACTTGAAGAGTTTGATAAATTGGATGATAGTGAGAACACCTTCTTAGGTAGTATTCAGACTTTTCCTATGAATCTATGTATTGTACCCCTTGTTCTTGATACCTTTCAATCAAGTGATGTATGTTGCACCATTATCCAACCCAAAAGTGCTATAGATTTGTGTAATCATGCCATTTTCAAGAAAAATATTGGGAATTGAGATTTGATCGTCTCAACAGTTCAAATTATATATAAAAACTTTGTGAATCGGTCTATAAGTATGAGTCCCTTTGAAATTATTCATGGATACGAGCCTATGAAGCCTTTAGACCTTATTCACACGTCTCCACATGCTAGTGTGTCAATGTCAGTTGAGGCATTTGTACATCATCTTCATGATTTGCATATTGAGATCAATAAACGACTTGAAGCAAGTAATACATCATATAAACTTCAAGATGATTTGAATAAACGACATTTTGAATTTAACATTGGGGATTATGTTATATTGCAAGCCCGTAGTGCTGGTCCTTTTAAAATCTTAAAGCATGTTGGTCCAAATGCACATGTCATTGATCTTTTATCATATCTTGGCTACCACTCTACTTTAAATATTGAGGACTTCATTACTTACAAACACCATTTCAATTCCTTTGATGATCATTTTCTATTTAGCTCTGTGAACCCCAACCTGTCTATGCTGATATTTCTACTTCCATACCATCTGTCACAGCACACAAAGATACGATTGATGTTATTTTAGATGAACAGATTGTGTTGACCAATGATGGAGAGATTT
>CAIGRF010231914.1:2526-14068 GCA_903798235.1 Fraxinus ornus | reverse complement strand
TCCAAATTACCAGATAAACACTTCACCAATTCTTTTCTTTCTTATGATTTCAAGTCTTTCCCAATGCTAAATTCACATCCTTCTACCACCGAGATTTTTTCCATCATGTCGAGGGGTTCGATTCGCCTCTTTAGATGCTCGAGATTCAACATCATAACTAGTTGAGATCTCATAACTTGTATACTGTCAACATAACACTTCTCGAAAGTTGTTGGTTTTTCCTCACACACCCAACACGACGACTGGTAGGGAATTTCATAACTTGATGATAAGTGGAAGGAATGACACCAATAGCATTTAGTAGAGTTTAACCGTAGATTGTATTATATGCCATGGGGGTCTTGACAACCAAAAAGTTTGCCAGGATCACCATGTTTGTAGGATACGTGTAAATGTTATTGGGAGTTCCACGACTCCTTTTGGAATGACAGTGGCCCATCCAAATACTTGGAGGGTGTGGATACTACTTTCAATCTTGTCAGAGAAATTTTAAATCCCACAAATGCTTCCCAATGACATTTGTTGTGCTACCACCAATGATAAATACCCTCTACAAATCATAATTTACTACGTCATCAACGATCACCAAAGCATCATCGTAGAGGGTTGTCACGTCAATTAAATCTTCCTCATTAAAAGTGATGCTTTGATCAAACCTCGCCTTATCATGAATAGAGAAGACCTAAACTATGCGAGCATAACTCTTTCTCGTCGAGTTTGAGTCCCCACTTACTGTGATCCATCCAATTATCACGTTTATTACACTGGCCTTGGGTAGTGGGCAATCGTCAACCTTTTGCTTACCTCGATCGTTCTTTACGTACTTAGTCAGGAGCCCCCGCTTTACGAGATGATCGATCTTCTCCTTCAAATGGATACATTCCTCTATGTCTTGCCCATGATCCCTACGGAAGTGGCAATACCTGCCCTTATCTCTCTTGCTAGCGGACGCTACCATTGGTTTTGGCAAATCAAGTATTTAAGGAAGTGGAGGTCTTGACCTCTTCTTGCCTCTGTCTGATGCAGCGATCCAACTATACCCCTTGTTCATGCGCTCGTTCTTTAGCTTGCCTTTGCCACTTTCGCTTATGACTTTCTACCTCAAATACTTCCCTAAGGTTTTTCATGACCTTTTCTCCTTCTTCTGCATCAACATACTTGTCACCCTTTTTCAGTAGGTCATGCATCGATTACGGGGGATTTCGAAGGGTGACATCTTAAAGGCTGAATTCTGCATCTCATTCATCAATACTTTTATCACGGTTGACATTTGAAGGTCATTTATGCCAAGTGTTGCCCAACTGAACCTAGCTAAGTATTCCTACAAAGATTGGTCTTTCTCTTGTACAACCTATATTAATCCAATGGTTTTCTTCCTCTTGCTACTCAAGAAGTAAGCCACAAAACTCCTAGAGAACTCATCAAATATTTTTATAGACTGGGGTGCCAAAGAAGCCACCCCGTCTTTGGCTTTCTCCTAAGTGTCGGGGAAAAAGACCGGCACATTACTACATCCAAGGCTGTATAGAGTCTCATTAAATCAAGAAGGTACGAAGATGGTTAGGTGGATCTGTGATTCCATCGTATACCTCTATCATCAATTGTCTGAAGCATTTTGATATAGAGACCACCATGATCTCCGGTGCAAATAGGTCTTCTTCCAAAACCACTTGTCTATGTATGTCCTTCCTCTTAGATAATGTATCATCTATCTTGTGGGCCATCATTTCCTCTATCTTTCGTTCCAAGTCTATCATGGGTCGGGGAAACTGTGAAAATGCAATCCCTATGGAAACTGCGGAACTGCAATCTCTGTACCCTCAAAGTCTCATATTGCTGGATGAATAGCAGGTAGGACAACCACTTGAGGCGGTTGCTTGCATATGACCTCTGATGGGTTCTGTGGTGGAACTGTATCTCTTTATTGACTTTACAGGAGGGTCATCATGGCTGCCAACCGAGTTTTTAGAATACTGAATTGACTCTACGCCATATACTACTGCAGTAGTGATGATTAATCGTGAATCCTTGCAACAGACTCCGACTCCGTCTCTATTGAATTTCCAATCATACATGTTTCACTCCTAGTCCATCTCCTTGACATAGCTTCTCTGTTCAGTGGTTTCCCACAACAGTGCCAATGAAATGGTTATGAAACAAGCCTATGTGTCCTCCTGGTGATACAAGGTGCTTCTACTACTCCAATGAAAAAATGTTACCTGCGAAATGAGGTTGGGGCTTTCTCCCCCATTTTACCTCCGGTGTGAGAATTAATGAGGGATTCAAGAACGTAATCTTAGGAAGAAAAGATTGAATGAGTATTTAGATAGCCAGAATCTCAAAATCCATACTTGTCTTACCTTGGAGTATTTATACGTATCTGAAACCACATAACTGTCGAGGAGTTATCGTGACACTCCTACGTAGCGTTTCCCACTACCCCCACATCTTGAGTGGAGGACCCCCACCTATCCAGCGATAGGTTGTGTCCATGATAACTACTGATCGGTTTCGATCCAACTCAATGATATTTTTATAGTTAAGTATTGCATTGATCTTGTAGCGATAGACGGCCCAAGATGAATGTAGAAGGCCTCATAGCGATAGGCAGCCAAGCATGAATGTAGAAGATCTCATAAGGATAGTTGGCCAAGCATGGGGGCTCTACGTAGAGTGTAGATTGAGTGGCCTTCTCCTTATTGACCATAGTAGATAATTGTTGATGCCTCTAATATCATGAGCCATAAAACAAAAGCATAAATTAAACAGAGAGTGCCAACCATCACGAGAGAATAACACTTTATTAGTAAAGCAAACTGCACAATACAATGTTTTCACCTCTTGAAAGTTCTTCCTACACAAAACTAGAATACTCAAACTACAACACAAACAAGCTCCTGCCCAATTTTATAGCTTCTTCTCCCTCCCTCCATCTCTCTCTCTCTCTCTCATACACACACAATAAAGACCAACAATTCTACTGCTTTTGCTAGTGAGCTGTGTGCGTATATATAGAAAATTTCAATGAACAATTAATCTGTAAATGAGTCCTTTATTCAAATTGCATTAACAATATTTCAAAATAGCATTAGGAGTCCTTTTCCCATCTAATATTATATACTAAGCCCCTGTTTGAGCCCCATTTTTCCCAAAACTCATTTTCAACTACACATTCTCCAATAAAACTAATTTTACACGTAAACTCAATTTTTTTCTTATACCCCTATTTGTCTTATATTAAATCAAAACTCTTTTTTCTTGACTTATATTCAATTACATATCAACACAATAAAGTATTTTACACGTAAATTCAAAGATTTTCCTAGTATATGTTTGAGCCTCATTTTTATTGAAGAATGCATTTTGGAATAGTAGATTAATGTAGAATGTGTAGTTAAAAAATGAAGAAAAGTTTTGAATTTGGGTGTAATATTATTTTTATTGAAAGATGTGTAATTGAAAAGAATATAGAGATATTTTGGAAATAATGTAGATCAAACAAGAGTCTAATACTTTTTAACCGCACATTCTCCGAAAAAATTACTATACCAAAACTCATTTTCTCCAAACAAATTTCTTTTTAATGGAAGACAAAAAATGTATTTTTAATCACACGGTCTCTTTAAAAAAAAACTATTCCAAAACATTCTTCCCACTAAAAATGGAGCTCGAATAGAGGGCTAAATCCTTTTTCATCCTAAACTCTTTGAATTAGGACTTCGATTAAATTATTACTTTAACTCCTTATTTAATTCTAATAATTTGAGTCGATTTAAAGTGTCTTCACCTTGACTCAAATTCTTTGAAATTATGATGGGCATTGACACCCATCTTCATACCCTTTTAACACGTTCCTTAATCAGTTCTCCTAGATATGATCCGATTCAAAATCTCATTAAACGTGACTATGGTTTGACTTCTTTAAACTTCGATCTTCATTCATTTTGTCGTTAGCCACAGAACTCTTCTATTCTATTTCACAATATTTGACAATACTGGAACACCTTTCTATGTATTACTTGATTATTATAGCTTCACCTTGGTACGAATCTATCGCCACAACTCCACCTAAAACCATATTTCCTATAAGCATGTACAAATTGCCAATATTTTCACCTTTCATTATCGCCCATGAATTCTTCTACACATTCATCATACCAATATGTACTACTAATAACCCAATGTATCCAGAGCTCCCAAGATATTAAATTTTGCCACAATCTTGGGACGTACACAACACTTTTAACTATCCACATGGCCACATCAAACATCTTCACCATCACGGTACTCGTACCCTTAACTTTGAGTTTCTCATTATCATCTATTATAACATTACTTACATCGCATGACTTGTAATTTCAAACCATGCCTTGTACATTTACATATGGTATGAATATCCAGAATAAAAAATCCAAGAGATTACATGGCTTCAATAATCAGCAACAAACATTACATTATCTTAACAATAATAGTCATAATCAACCAAGTTTATCGAATTTGTACAAATTAAATGTTTATACTCTTTAAGTTCTCTGCACTTGTGTTTAAAAAACTGATCCCTGACTATCTTGGTAATTCCTTTGTCGAGAAACCCTTATGTGTTGTCTAGAATCTAAGGGTTACCTTGAACTCAGTCAAGGATCATGATAATAATACTCTGCTGCGATCTTTATTGTAGTATAATACATGCTAGTTATGATTTGTACATTATTTGTGTTGAATATAACGTTGTGATCATATTACTGTGATCAATTCTTTCTCTCTGAAATAATTGAAGTTTTTTTTTTGTTAACTTTCAATTATTGTATATTATGTGTCTCTTGTGTGGTAATACTTGGTTTATTCTGAGTTACAAGTACCCGTAAAGTGTCTATCTGATCTGCATATACTTCACTGCATTCAATTTTTTTTTTTAATAACTAGCTCAAAATTTGAACTGAAAGTTTTTNAAAGTGTCTATCTGATCTGCATATACTTCACTGCATTCAATTTTTTTTTTTAATAACTAGCTCAAAATTTGAACTGAAAGTTTTTAATGGTAAATGAGACTTTAGTCTTTGGCGCAAGAAAATGAAAGTTCTTTTACTTCAACAAAAATGTGCAAAAGTCATTGATGAATCATGGTCAACTAATCTTGAAACAAGTAAAGTCATTGAACAAGAGGAAACTGCATGGAGCTCAATTTTTTTGCATTTGTCTGATAACGTACTTAGAGAAATTGGTGAAACTAAGACTGCTACTGAATTGTGGAAGAACTTGGAAACCACTTATCTGAACAAAACCATGCCTAATAAGGTCTATCTTTTGAAACAGTTCTTTGGTTTTAAACTAGACCCATCTCTTGACCTTGAAACAAATATTGATAGATTCAATAGAATGTCCCATTACCTAGCCAACTGTGATGAGAAACTCTCAAGTGACAGCTGGATGTGGTTTTATTAAATTTAATTGGTGATAATAAAGATGTTAAAAATACTAGTGAATATGGTAGGGAAACTCTAACTACTGATGTGATCATTAATGCCTTAAGAACTAAGGAGTCGGAGTTAGAATCTGAAAAGAAGGAGTCTTTGAGTGGTATTAATTGATGATGAAGTCTAAGAACAAGAAACCAAGACACAAAAAGAAAGGAAACTTTAAAGATAAAATGAAGGCAAAAGGTAAAAAAATGTTTTTATTGTCTAGAAGAGGGTCATTTTATTAAAGATTGCCCCAAGAGACTTTATAACTTAAAGAATAAGCCTAAAGATGATGGTGGTGCAGCCTTAGCTTATAATGAAACCAACATTGATGAAGTCTATGTTGCTATAAGCTATCCACCCTGTCAAGAATGGATACTTGAATATGGATGCACCTACCACATATGTCCTAATAAAGAATGGTTTACAGAGTTTGAAAATGTGACTGGTGGTAAGGTTTTAATGGGCAATCATATGACATGTCAGGTAAAAGGAATAGGAACAATCACACTAAATGTGAAGGGAAACAATAAGCCGATTCTTGAAAATACTAGATATGTTCCTATTTTTCAAAGAAATCTTATTTCCTTGGGGGTTTTAGATGACCTTAACTATGACATTTTGATTAACAAGAGATACGTTAAAATCTTGACGGACTCTCACTTGATTGTTGAAGCTCCCAAGAGACATGGCCTGTACGTTTTACAATCTAAGAATTTCTTGGATTCCACTTCGGCGGCAATCTCAATTCAAAATGATAAGTCACAAACATGGCATAAAAGATTAGGCCATATTAGTGATAAAGGTCTGCAGTTTTTGAAAAAAAGGCGCCTTTGGAAAAGATAACATTGAAAAACTCAGTTTTTGTGACTACTGCATTGTAGGAAAGCATAATAGAATACTTTTCCTTCATGGAATGCATAAATATGTGTCTATACTTGAATATTTGCATGTGCATCTTTGGGACCCAATTATGTGCCTACACAATCTGGTTTTGAATATTATTTGTTGGTCATAGATGATTTTTCTAAAAAAAAATTGGATTTTTCTTTTAAAATCAAAATCTGACACATTTATTGCTTTCAAAGAATGGTAAGTTTTGATAGAAAACCAAACTTATAAAAAGATTAAAGTCTTAAAAATGGATAATGGTTTGGAATTCTGTAATTTTAAATTTGATGAGTTGTACAAATTATGTGGTATGTTAAGACACATAACTGTGACATACACTCCACAGCAAAATGGTTTGGCTGAGAGGATGAATAGAACTATTCTTGAAAAAGTGAGATGTATGATTTTAAGTTCTGGCCTACCTAAGATATTTTGGGATGAAGTTGTTAAAACTGCAAATTATCTCATTAATAGATGCCCTTCTAGTGCTATAAACTTTAAAACCTTTGAAGAAATGTGGAGAGGAAAACCTGTAGACTTCAGTAACTTGAGGGTTTTTGGATGTGCAACTTTTGCACATCAAACTAAAGGCAAGTTAGAACCTAGGGCCCTTAAATGTGTATTCTTGGGCTATGGTAAAGGGGTTAAAGTGTATAGACTATGGGCTAGGGAAGAAATTGGATCCTAGAGCTGTGAGATGTGGCACTGAACAAGCTCATCTTGTGATCTTAGATGGAACATTAGCCAATCTTCTCTTCTAGGACTGAATGCCTTGATTCTTCCTCTTCTCCTCTCCTTTCTGTCTATTTGAACTCTTGAGCAGGAGCTTCTGGTCATAGCTGTTCACGCGAAAGGTGGCATGGGACTCAAAGGCTATAAGATCGTCATTAGTAAAAATGTTGTATTTAATGAAGAGGATCTGCCATGTCTTAAAACTGAAAGTCAAACTGAGCCCTTTAATCAGATTGAAAATGTCGAAAAGGGGAATGAAATTGAGGTGGAGCAATATGATGATGAAACTCATCAGATTGCTACTAATCCTATTGAGAGAAATGAGGAAACTCTTGTTGATAGAGTTTTTGTTGATGAAATTGAAGCTAATTTAGAATCACATCAGTCCTTAGATAACTATCAACTTGCTAGAGATAGGCAAAGAAGACAAATTAGGCCTCCTATTTGGTTTGAAGAGGATGTTTCCTTGCTGTCCTATCAAAGTATGATTGAAGAATAACCTGATTCTTTTGAAGATGCTTTAAATAGTAAAGACTTTAAACATTGGCTTGCAGCCATGTAAGATGAAATGCAATCACTTAATAAGAATAAAATCTAGATTTTGGTCAAAAGACCTGAAGGAAAAAGGGTTGTTGACTGTAAATGGATTTTCAAAATTAAAAGAGGTGAACAAAGTGAGAATGACATGAGATATAAAGCTAGACCTGTAGCAAAGGGCTTTACCCAAAAAGAAGGAGTTGATTTCAATGAAGTTTTTTCACCTGTTATGAAATTTACAATAGTCAGGGTCATTCTTGCTTTAGACACTCAATTTAATTGGGAATTAGATCAATTGGATATCAAAACAGCTTTTCTAAATGGTAATTTAGATGAAATCATTTACATGAAACAACCTAAAGGATTTGAAATAAATCAGAAAGCTGACTTAGTTTGCCTTCTTAAAAAGTCTCTATATGGCTTAAAATAAGCTCCAAGACAATAGTATAAAAAGTTTGACAATTTTGTACTCGAACTTGGTTTTAAGAGAAGTAACTTTGTTACATGTCTTTATTGTAGAGGAAATGGTGGAGAAAATTCACTTTATCTACTATTTTATGTGGATAACATGATGTTAGCAAGTCATGACATAAAAGAGATAGAAGAAATAAAAGACAAACAAAAATCTAAATTTGAAATTAAGGACTTAGGTCCTGTTAGAAAGATTTTAGGTATTGAAGTTAAGAGAAATAGGAGAGAAGGCACACTAAGTCTTAGCCAGAAATCATACATTTTGAAATTGCTAAAAAAATTTGCCATGACTGATTCCAGAAGCGTGAGTGTATCCTTAGCTAATCATTTTAAACTTACAAATGAACAATGTCCTAAATCAAGAAAAGAATTTGAAAGAATGGCAAGAGTACCTTATTCTAATGCAGTTGAGTCTGTTATGTATCCTATGGTTTACTCCAGACCTTACTTGGCTTTTTCTATAAATGTCTTAAGTAGATATATGTCAAATCATGGTGAAGCACATTGGAAAGCCATGAAATGGCTTCTTAGATACATTACGGGTACCTCAGACCTAGGAATTCAGTTCAAGAAACAACATGAACGTGTTGTTTTGAAAGGATTTACTGATCCTGATTATGCTGGTGATAGGGATAAGAGGAAGTCAACTTTATCCTATATGTATACTTTGTGCAATTCCTGTATAAGTTGGAAATCCCAGCTTCAAAAGATTTTTGCATTATCATCTACTGAGGCAGAATACATTGTTGCCACAGATTCCATTAAAGAAGGAATTTTTTGTCTAAAAGGGTTATTAAATGAATTTGTCTTTGCTAATGAAGTTGTTCTTTATTCAGAGTCAGTCTGCCATTCATTTAAGTAGAAATCATGTAATGCATAACAGATCTAAACATGTTGATATTAGATTTCACTTTATAAGAGATATTATTTCACAAGGTGTTGTGAAACTTGAAAAGATTTCTACTAACTATAATCCTGCTGATGTAGGTACCAAAGTGTTGCCACTAAACAAGTTTCTGGATTGCTTAACATTGTTGAACATTATTGCATGTCGATCTGAGGGTCTGGTAAGGAGTGTTGATGATGTCAAAAAAGAGAATAACCACTGATGAATGTGAATCATTATACTAAGGTGGAGAATAAAAGGTTGGCACAATGATGCCGAACATCCCTACTGGCTGGATTTTTAACCAGTTGACTAATTCTTTTGGTTTTTTACTGTACCGTACAAAATCGTGTTTTTAATTATGAAAATCATGTTTTTCCTTACCTTTGAATGGATGCTCCAGATGTCACCAAGTATCAGCTCCACGATCATTGGATGAAGACCTTTGGGTGACTCTTATAAAAGGCATTCTAGGGTTTGAACTGTGCATTGGCTTCTGATATTTTCTCTCTCACTTTCTCTACGCCGTTCGAGTTTTTTACTATCTTTTTCTTTGAAAATCAAAACTCTCTTTTGATTTTTAGTTACTCTCACAATATTGTAATCTTGAGTGATTCCTACTTGTGAGGAGTGTTGTGTTCTTGAGTGAACAATTGTTCTTGAGTGAAGGTTGAGTACTGTGATATTTAGGGGTTATAGTTTGAGTGATGAAAATCTTGTCATTTTTACCTTGGTTGTGTTTTCAGTTGAACGGTGGTTATTTTTTCAGTGACAGAGGCACTGATCATTTAGGTTTTACCTGAGGGCAACGATTAATAAGATTCTTTTATCTTTACTGTCTTTTGTTCGATTATTTGTGCATACTTTGTTGATTATTGAGCTAATTTGTTGAACCTCCTCCTAACATTTTATTCATATGATTTTTTTCCTATGAGCAGTTAATTATACCATAAACAAATTTGGTGATTTAATTTCGTTTAATAAAGGAAATGTGTAAGAAAGGTTAAGTTCTTCCATCGTTCCTCTACATGAGGATTCTTTATATGGGTTTCTGTAAAAATGGTAAGTTCACACAAGACCTTTGATGATATAGATTTAGAGGCTGTAGTTTTAACTTCGGTGTCAATGATTTGTTATATTATCTTTTCTAATTGCTAGGCTCTTTTGAATACAAACCTATTGAGATTGTTGTTATTAGATTTTGTAGAAAACACATAGATGCATTTGTTAGTTTCACCGATAGTATTGTGATTGTTTTGGAGGTTATTGTTAACCTAAATTATCGTTCTATGGTGTTGTGAATTTTGATTTGCATTCGTATACAATTAGTCTCACTTTCTGGACGTGATGTAGTTCACTTTTAATCCTCAAACTTCTGATTCGTGTTAGCATATGGAGACTTTATATGTAGTTGTTATGGAAATCATAGGTCGCGATTAACCGTCATCTCTACAGTTATGGAACCATTTGTCGAGATAAAATGTCGTTCTCAACGTCTATGCTCTGAAATTCTCAATAGTTATTTTATTTTTCACGATAGTTTTTGTTCATGTCATATTTGGTTTAGCTGCTCTTCTACATATGTTATGAATTAAATGTACGACATATCATCATCTAACCCTAGTTATTTCTTCATGTGTAATTCGTCTGTGCTAATACTTATATCATGTTTTCTTAGAAGGACGAACCATGATGCCATTTAAGGATTGCCTGAAGGGTACGGACACGCCTTCTTCCAGTGAAAGGGCTACCATGGAGGTTCCCTCAATTGCTATCATCCCAGTTGAAAATAATGAAGTGGTTGCAATGAAGAAAAGCTGCTTAATGTGCATTCAATTATCAACTGCATCGACCAGGGCTCCATTCACTACAAGTGGTAGGAAAAGGGTTAAAAATAGTAATTAATTCGAACGTTTTGATTTGAAAAATAATGTTGTCCTTTTTTATGTTGTGGTAAAATATAACAATGTTGATGATTGTGACATAGTTGAAAATGAAGAAGTGGTGGTGATGAAGAAGCGGCGCTCGACGCATATTCGAATACCGTCGTGTCAAATGAGACTCCTACACTAAAAATGGTAGGAAGAGAGAAATAACATGAAGTAATATGATTTTTTTTATTGGGGAAAAAATGTGTACCGTTTTTAACTTGTAATTTTTGGTATTTTGAAGGTTTTTACGTTGATGTCTTATTTTTATATTTATTTAGAAATTTGTTTAGATCCATTAGTTTATTTTATTTTGCACAAATATTGTATTATTGTGAGCAATATTGATTGAGCTCATGTTTGATGCTTTCAAGTAGAAAACGAAGGACAATAGTATGATTATGATATAACCCGTATTTATATAGATGTGTAAATGTTGTGGACGTGGAAAATTCTATGTGTGTTTACTACTATGATTCTAAAAGCAGTGTCTCCCAATGAACTGGATTCTCAGAACTCTTGATAAATAGGCTAAATTCTTTGATTTACCTAGACTTATTAGTTGTGTATTTCAATTTTCTAGTTTAGTCATACTAAGCCATGAGCACAAAGTAATTGGGATTAAATCTTTTGCAATT
>CAIGRF010231898.1:10093-22556 GCA_903798235.1 Fraxinus ornus | reverse complement strand
ATTTCTTGAAGAAAAAAAAAACTCTCTGTTTTCTATCAGAAAAATGATTTCCGGGTTTTGATTGAATGTCATAAATAAACACAGTTTCTTAAAAGAGGGTAAAAACATTGAAAGGCTTCTGTTTTTTTTTTCTTAATATTTTGTCTGAACGTCTAGTTGTATTCTCACCATTCCTTCTCTCATTAATTTCTTTCTTTTCTCCTTCTCCAATTACTTTTTCTCTCTGTTTTTCCTCCGGTTTTCCTTTTCTTCTTCTTCTTTTCTCTTTTCCTAGAGGGAGGGAATCAGTAAAAACTCTCTCCCTCTTTCAATTTGAAGAGCCAAGATGTTTTTTCACCAGGCTTCAATGCAATCAAATCTTGAATGCCTCTTGGATTACACAACCCCTTCAATCCCTTCTCAATTCCTATCCAAGGTTTGTGTTTTTACATTTCTTATTAATATCAATGATTGTGTGTATGATTGTTGAAGTTTTTTCTTTATAATTGATCCTTTTTGTTGTTGTGCAGAGTGAGATGAGGAAGCTTAATAGGCTGTGGAATCCATTGGATAGAGAAAAAGTTGAGTACTTTTCATTGAGTGATCTTTGGAATAGCTATGATGAATGGAGTGCATATGGGGCTGGCGTCCCAATTCGTCTTGCGAATGGGCAAAAAATAGTTCAGTACTATGTGCCTTATCTATCTGCTATTCAAATCTTCACCAGCAATTCTTCTATAAACTACTCAAGGTAAAGAATGCCATTCACAAATTTGATCAGCTGTTCACTGTTATAAGTTGTTGTATGTGGATTGGATGAATTGTTTTCGGTGAAAATTCTAGTTTTTGTAAGCCGAGATCTTTGATGTTGTTAAAATTTTACTCTGTTATTTTGCCTATTCATATGTTTTTATTCAGTATTGGAGGATGCAAATTGAGTGGTGATTAATGACATAGAATATGGTATTGCTTTGAGTTCTCTTTCTGTTATTTTATCTGGAAGAAAGATGATTTAGTTGGATTATGATCATATGCATAATAGGGAAGAGGCTGAGTCGGCATGTGAGACTAGGGATTCTTGTAGTGATTCATTCAGCGACGAGAATGAAAGCGTAAGTGAAAAGCTGTTGACTTGGGACGGTTGTTCCGCTGAGGAAGGAGTGCTTGAGCAAGATAGCTTCTGGCATCCCAATGATCGGTTGGGTTATCTGAACTTTGAGTACATTGACAAATCTTCTCCTTATGGAAGAGTTCCTCTGACGGCTAAGGTAATCCTTCTATTGGTTCTAATTGTTGTAGTTTTTAGGTTCCCCACATTCATTTTCAGCCGACTACTCAAGACAACGATTGTAGATAATGACGACCACAGATGATGGAATCATTTAAATCCTTTTCTTGACGGTCGTCCATTAAAGATGTGCTACTTTTGGCAAAGAATTAGAATTGTTCTCTCTTTCTTTTTTGTCCATTTCTCTTGCAACAATATTCTTGTCTATTATAGGTCCTCTTTATTCTACTCCAACCCTTGATTTAATTACAAATTACTCTTCTCGTGTGGGATATATATATATATATTTTTTCTTTCTTCTCAAGAATATGTTCCTTTTCTACTTTTGAATTTCGGTTCTGTGAGTAGGAAATGTGATTCCATGTGGAACATGATGTTTTCGTAACTTTTCATTTAATTTGACTTCTTTTGCAGAAACATCATTTGACACCTTTAATAATCTTCTTTCCAGATAAGGGGCTTAGGACGAAGATACCCGGGATTGATGTCATTAAGAAGTGTAGATCTTTCCCCTGCTAGTTGGATGGCAGTTGCTTGGTTTGTCTCTCTCTCTCTCTCACGCGCACGTGCACACCAAAGCATTCGACCATACTTAAAACATCACATTTTTCCGTTCCAAGTTTCTTTTATTTCGAACTGTGATTCTTTTGTTGATGAATTGCATGTTTAAACAGTCTAAACAACTGAGTTATCATACTATTGTTGTGAATCACATTCAGGTATCCAATATATCACATTCCTACGGGGAGAAGCCATAAAGACTTGTCGACGTGCTTTCTCACATTCCATACCCTTTCTTCTACTTTTCAAGGTTTGCATTTATTGGTTTGGTTAAGCTTAACCTTATTATTTTGAGCAAAAATGCAGTTTCACTCAAGTATCCATTACGATTGACAGATATGGACCTTGAAGATGACCCTGTGAGTACTGTAAGGAAGGAAAGAAAGGAAGGAGAAAGAATTTCTCTTCCTCCATTTGGTTTAGCCACTTATAAGATGTTTGGTGATGTGTGGGTTTCAGACAAGAACGGTAGGGACCAAGAGAGACTGGCATCACTTTTTAACATTGCAGACTCGTGGTTAAAGCAACTAGGTGTCAATCACCATGATTTCAAATACTTCGCCAGGAGGAGTGGCTAAGTTGACAAATAACACCCCCTCTCTCCCCAAGTAGGCGGGGAAGAACGTGGATTGAATTACTGAATCCTTTTTCGTTACTCTGGTTTAATGTTTGCTAGAAAGAATGTGAAAATTAGTGGCTTGAAGTGATAATATGTAGTTGGATATGACTCTTTTGTTAATATTTCAGCATTAGGATCTCATAACATAGAAATCATTTTACAGTGAACTAGATTCCATTTTTGTTTTTTTCTACAACTTCCTAGTTGAGAATTGTACGTATCTTTTATGGAATGAGTTCAAAAAAGAGGGAAATCCTTGGGGCCCTTTAATTGTGAGTTATTCAGTGGTGTACTTCAATTCTTTTGGAAAGTGGGATTCTTTGTTTTTGCAAGTTTTTATTGTACTTTTTCGTGCAACTCACTAATTCTTGTGCTTTCTTGACATAGCTTGGACAACGTTAGATATGATTAAGTCTCTGTTTGATGCACATTAAAATTTTCATTTTCATTCTTCTACTCATTTTCAACCACACATTCTTCAATAAAATAATATTTTCCATCACATCAATAACTTTTCATTCTTTTCAACCACACATTCTCCATCAATCTACTATTCCATAATATATTCTTTCAAAATAATGTGACTCAAACACACCCTTAATAAGACAATTAGTTTTCCTCTACATTTATTTTTCAAAAAGTTTCAAAATATTATGTAGGAAATGAAAAAAATCGAATTAAATTAGAAATTAACGGTGTTTGATTCTTTTTCCAAATGGACCAAATTTTGAATGGTGTTTGATTCTTTTTCCAAATGGACCAAAATTTGAAAGAGGAAAAATAATGAATACTGGAAACTTTTACTAATTAATTATTTATAGTAATTTTAATTATACGATAGTTATAAAAAAAAGTTCATTTCAGTATAAACAAAGAAAAAATTAAATTTCATAGAAAATTGTGAAAGTAAAAACAATAAACCGAAATTATAGAGAGTTTATTATGTACGTTTCTCTTTTGTCAACATCAAAGTAGATCGGTATATATTTCCTTTGATGTTTGAGGATGGTCACCACTTTTTATGACCAAAGTGGGTTGCATAATGAGTCTACATACATCGTTGAGTGAAGTCCGCATGATTGAAAGTATATGGATTTAAAAATTTTGAGTTCCGCAATAGGATTAGCTCACCAAAGCAAGGAATACCACAACAACCCGTATGTCAATTAATTGCATATTCATTGACATTTCTTCCGCTCTTTAATTCCGTGTTTAAACTTAAAGGATAATAGTTAAGTGGGTGTTTGGTGAAAATTAAAATTAGATTTTTAGTAGTTGTGATAGAAGTTTTTGAAATGTGTGGTTGAAAAGTTGTGGGACCCATGAAAAATGTGGTTCATATTGATTGTTTGACTTTATCTTAGATTAAAATCTAATTTTAATCAGCAACAAACAAATCTCTAAGCAAAATCATTATAGTATTTTCAAACATTTTTTAGTTCAAGTTATTATATTTCTATGCTCGTATCATTATAGTCGTAATATATTTCACAATCACTATCGGCTTAGGAATTGGGACTAACAACTCCCATTAATCCTAATGGGCACTTTAGATGCTAAAACTTAATTATTATTCATTTACATAATGATAATACTAAATTATTTGCTATTGTTAAGTTAAGTATAATAGTCATACAATATATTTTAGTGGACATCTTTAGACATAAAATTAATTTTGATTCATTTACATAATGATGATGCAATTTTTTTTGCTATGATTAATATTAGGTAATAAGTGCACTATGAATTCCCATTGACGTATTTAATCCCTGTTTGATCCACATTTTTGAAAAATGCATTCTTCATCTACTCATTTTCAATCACATATTTATCAATAAAATAATATTACACGCGAATTCAAAAAATTTCCTCATTTTTAACTACATATTTTACATCACATCACTTGAAAAAATGTATTATTTTCTCCACGATGTGTATCAAACACAGACTTGAACTAGAAATGGTTCATTTACACAATGATTATACAAAATCATTTGCTATGATTAATATTAGTTAATTAGGCATGCTATGAATTCCAATGGACATCTTTAGACTAGAATATGATTCATTTATAATATAAAATTATATAATAATATAATTAAGATTAATTATTTGGGCATACTTTTTGATCCATAAGATAAATTAATTATGATTAGTATGGAACGACAAAGACGGTTAATATTATAGAGCATCATCTAGGGTTTCATTATTATTTTTAGTTTTTATGTTGTTTTTTCAAAACAATCACAATACCACATAGTTTAGTAAAGCAGGGCAACAAAACGTGGCAAAAAATCTATAAAAAATAATGAAACATTATGTACAAAGTGCATAAGATGCCAACTCATGGGCCACTATATTCTTCTCATAAAGCGTCATCGTTGACCTCACTGAGGCTTTGAAATATCATGAAGAAGCATCCCACTTGTTGCAAATTGGAAGTCCATCTATAGTCACTTTATCATCACAATCACAAGATAATCACTCTCAATAGATTGTTGCGAGACTGTTCTACTGAGCAAGCAGTTGACCCTTGCGGAGGGCTAGGCATTCAGCATCAACCACAAAGAAAGAGTCTGCCACCTGTCTAGACATAGTTACTGTTATGCCTCGAGGCTCCAAATGTAATCGCATGGTACCACACAAAATGTGAACGTGGACCCGCACTCCGCATCATTCTGCCCTAAGTGGCAGTTTTGGACAAACCCCATGAGAGGCTGAACCTCTATGGAGTAGCTGAACTCGTTTGATGGAGTCAACCCCACATGGGATGCCGAACCCTCATGGACGAAGCGAGGTTGGATCTTCAATGAATGATTGATGTGACAACGCATTGCCATATACCAAGTCAACATGCCATATCTAAGCCCTATGAGTCAGATTTAGGGTGGCAAAAAGGTTATAACGTTAAATGCATTTGATTAATTGATGCCCTTGATAGGATGCCTTGGTCGTGTGGATGAGGCTACGTGCCTTCGCATCTAACAGTTCCTACTCATCATCTTTTACTATAAAAATTCACACTTTGTGTTATTCCAAGGTACTGTAAGTTTAGACTCTCAAATTATAATTTTTGCAATCTTTCTTTGCTCTCTATAAACCTCAAAGTCGAACCCCTTTTTATATAAGAGGCTCGCGTCTAAAGTACCTCCCACACTCAAAACATTTATATTGCCCACTGACTTGATCGTCGAAGTGCAAGCGACCGCCTCCACCACCATTGGAGAATGCCAAATGTAGCCAACGATTTGTCTTAGTGTGGAGGTACGAACTTATGTGAAAGCAAGAGGCCTTGAGATCTGTGATCATGTTGGATCTACAAATTTGAAGGTCAACAGTTGCCATCACTCTTTCATTATCATCCTTTGTGACCGCTCCAATTTCCAGATAGCCATCCATCCTCTCACCGGCATCAATATTCAGTTGAGCTGCAGAGCTTCTTGTGGCCTCCAATATTCCCCATCAACTCTCTTTACCTCTTTAACTGGTCTCCACCTTCCTCAACTCCTCCTCAGCTATATATGCTATTTCACCAGTGGCTTCTAATATGCATGCATCCCTTCATGCGACACCTTGTTCTGATTATTTATCTCATGAATATGTAAGGAATGCGTATGTTCTATTGGAAATAGGGTGTGCCCCGAATTCTATTTTGAAGATAATTGGGAATTCTATTTGGAATGCTATTTTGGAATCTTATTTGACAAATTCTAGTTGAAGTTACATTTTGAAACCCAATTGAGAGTTTGAAATTTGTATTGAACTTCAAGAGATTGAGATAAGGACAAAGAATTTTTTGGGTAGCTATACTGGCATTGGGCGCTTAAAACGAGTACTTCAACGCCATTCAGAGTCAAAGGGATAGAATTTAACTTGAGATGCATCGTCCAACGCCACACAGAGCGTTGCCCTGTCGCGAGCTAACTACTCGAGCGACGCGCACTAGTTGCTTGTCTGGAGCTCAAGCGCAGGTGTGATCCGAGCCCAAAATTTGTTTCACATTTTTATGCGTTTTGTGCATTCTATTTCATCTATAACTTTACTTTATGGCTTGAAACATCCTCTATATATATTTAGTTCTTCATTTTATTTTAAATTAAATTAGACAATTTGTAAGCACAAAATCTTTGTATTATTTCTCCATATTTTAGTGAATTCTCCTTCATCTACAAATTATCTTGTTCTTGTGCATTTGTGATCAATTACTTTACATTGCCTTTTATGATATTATACTTTTGAATTGCAATACGAAATTTTCGTTGTGATAGGTAAAGATGCGAGTAGTATTCGCTAAGATGGATTTGGACGATACGTTGTTGGGACTTGACGAGACGCCTACAACTTGGAATCAGGATGAGAAACAACGTAGGGATTGAAAAACCCTGTCACAAATTTATTTTCATTTTTCAAATAATATTTTTTAGGACATTTGGAAGGAGACGTACACCGATGCGTTATGGTTAAGAATGAAGCAATTATGCATTACGAAGAGTTTTACTAGCAAATTACACTTGAGATATCGTCTATATTCTCATCGTATGACAAGTACATCCCTTGAAGATCACCTAGCTTTTTTAAGGAAATTGTTGCTAATTGGAAACCTCAGAGGTTAAATATGATTAAGAAGATTTGCGTTTGATTTTGTTGTATTCGTTACCCGCTTTATATATGTCTTTTAAAGACACGATCCTATATAGTCGTGATACTCTCACCACTGAAAATGTATATGGTGCTTTGTATTCAAAAGAGAAGATAAAGCATCTCGTTAGGACTGAGACTTATTGATACGACATTATTATTGATGGTGGTGATCGGTTATAACACACCTAGTTGGATAGCTGGTATTGAAAATGTTAGAATTAAGTTATTTGATGGAAGTGTCAGAACACTTGATGCAGTGTGGCATGTTCTTGGCTTGAAGAAACATATTATCTTATTAAGTACTCATAACTTGAAAGGGTACAAATTCATTGGTGAAGACAAAGCCGTGAAAGTTTGTAAATGTGCTCATATTGTGTTGTGGGAACAGAAAAAGTCTCAATTATATGTCTTGCAAAATTATACAGAATCTTTGAAGATCAATCGGTATAAATTTGGAGCTTAGGTGGATTGTAAGTTTGGTTTACTACCGTTTGAGTTTTGTCTGAGGTCTACTTTGATGAATACGTTTAAGTCAAGTTCGAAAGTTATGGATAATTCTGCTTTGGCATCATTACTAGCTTGCTATTGTATTCAATTGCAAAAAAATAGACACATTTGTGATATTTGGCCTTTACATAGGTACAAATATATTGATTTAGTTGTTTATGCTCTAAATGTGGTTGAATGTGTTGATTCTAGTCAAAATCCTTCTATTAAAACATTTTGTGATGATTCTGTTACAATTTTTGTTTCAGTATTATTTGATGATTATTAATTTTGTTTGATTTTATTGCTCGTGATTCGAGCAGCTTTGGTGTCCAAGGTATTTCTTAAAATTTTGTTGATACTCGGGTTATTGAGTTTGAACCTATTTGGGTTGTGGTAGATGTGGAGAATATTTCCAAGTTGAAATTTTGGATGGAGAATTTTGTTTATGTTTTTTATGGAGAGTTGAAGTTTATTCCTTACAGTGGAATTTGTCTCTAGGTATACAATCTTTAAAGTTTACTCATTGTAATGGAATTTGTGTCAATGCGAAATTTGTTAAAATTAGGGTATGACCTGAATTTTATTTTGAAGATAATTGGAAATTTTAATTAAAGTCGACTTAAGAATAATTTTATTTGGAATGCTATTCTTGAAATCATATTTGAAGTCTATTTGGCAATTCTAGTTGAAGTTCTATTTGGAAACCCAATTAGGAGTTTGGAATTTGTATCGGACTTGGTGAGATCAAGATATGGACAATGAAATTTTTAGGCAGCATTATTGGCACTTGGGTGCCAAAAACGGGTACCTCAGCACCATTCGAAGTCAAAGGTATCAAATTCAACCCGAGATGCAATGCCACAACACCCCAACGTTGCCCCTGTCATGAACTAACCGCTTGCGTACTGCTCAAGTGATGCGCGGCTCTAGCTAGCCGCCTACTGGCAGCTCGAGTGCCAATATTATCCAGCCCAAGATCCATTTTCACATTTTGATGTATTTTGAGCATTTAGATTTCATCTATAACTTTACTTTTAGGGTTTGAAACATCCCTTATATATACTTAGCTATTCATTATATTTTAGATTAAATTAGACATATTTTTGAACACAAAATCATTGTATTATTTATCCCATATTTTAGTAAATTCTCATTTTCTCTACAAATTTTCTCGTTCTTATGCATTTGTGATCAATTACTTCATATTGTGTCATAAACATATTATTCTTTTCAAGTCTATTTCACAACAAATTGGTATCAAAACAATCTGATATCCGTTTTACTCCTTACATGTTCTAATGATATACGTCAAATCAAGAATTAACATTCATCATCAAGTATATTAACAAAGACAAGTGCACATAGTATAATCCCTATATCATTTGTATATTAATAATTAATCTTGATGGGTTACGTTCATCCAAGCAGATGATAGGGAGATGTATTATCTACACATACTCGTCATATTAATATTCGAATTCTTGATAAAGAACAAGAATGCACAATAATTATGTACTTGCATACATATATGTGCATGAAATTAAGATGTATGTGCATTTTGGCTCTAATCTCAAATATTCGAGTAAAACAAAATAAAAATTCTTGGTTTTGAATTCTTTTTCTATAACCTTTATATTAGATGCTAGCTGTCTAAAAATTGGTTAAACTCTGGCTTACGTTTAAATTAGGAGCTATATTCCATGATCAATAATACTTGTAGAAATTAAAAATATGTATTTAATACAATAAATTTGTTGACAAATAGATAATTTTGAATCTCTTATACATATATGTAGAGACTCTTGCATTAATCTACACCTTCTACAATTATAATGGTCCATGTTTTAAATTCATTGAACTAGTGATGTGTTGCTTGATTGTTAAATATTGACTTACTGCACACAAATTTAGGATCAAGAAAAGATTTATCCTTTCAAACTAAGAACAATCCAAATATTGTTCAATACTAGCAATAATAGGCATTGTTTGATTTTATCGAGGTTTTATTAAAATCGCATTATCTGGTACGATTTCACACTTGTTTGAGCCTCATTTTTGGTTAGAATGTATTTTGAAATAATAGATTGAGAAGAAATATATGGATAAAAAATAAGAAAAAGTTCGAAAGCTGAACTTAAAAATTGGATCCAAATCCTCCGACTAAATGATATTTTTCATTTCTCTAATAAAATCGATAAAATTATAGGATCTTAAATTCATTAATAAAGCCCATAATTAAGTCATTGTAGAATTGGACTTTACTTTCGGTACATTGACGTGAAATGGCGAAATAGAATGGAGATTCATCTATAATTAAGTGAATTGATTAAAGACTGCAATTTTCTTTACATGATTATGGCATTTGATTAAAGCTAAAGGTTTATATTTGAAGGACATGATAGGAAAATAAAGAACACAAATTGGGTATAAATAATATTATTTCTTTGGATATGTCAATGTTGGAGAGAGAGAAAGGGATAATGCACAAAATTGTGGAGCATGCGGGTGACAAAATAATTATAAGTAATAGAATGAGACAGGCAACTTGCTTATGTATAGATGTCTACTCGATTTTTTAATAATTTATTTTTGTGCATTTATTGATGACAAGTATTATGATTCGTCTTTAATTTATTGATATAATGTTTCCATATTTATTTATAATTATATGAGAATATTTTATACAATTGGGAAATAAGTAAACGAAAATAGTTGACATGGCCATGCAAATATTAAAAAATTAAAGTCATACAAGGGTGCATATCAATGAGAGGAGAAATTCCAAAGCCAATTAAAAGAGCGAAGGAATAAAAAGGATGCGCGAAAACGTGCATAACTTTTAGTTCGATTATAGAATTTTCTTCCATGAGTACAATTATGGAGCATTGTTCGATTCTGCACATTTTTGCCTTCGTCAAACTTTCAGGGTCAAATTCTATCGTTTAGCGATTTGTTTTACGTTTCGTCATTTTTGTAGTTTTTTAATTTTAATTGAATTTGTTATGTTGTTTCCTAGTTTAGTTTGATTTATCTACAGGATTAGGATCTCAATATGATTAGGATATAACTTGAGTTTATAAATGTGTTAAGGTTGTAAAGACATTACATTCATTTTTCTTATTAATAAGATATTTCACTTTTCCCGTTAATTTGTGAATTCTAATATTTATCACATTCATGAGAACAAAATTCGAGAAAATACTCATTCACATGTTACGAACAAGAATATTTTATTACTATTCACATTTCCGTCATGCGTCACACAAGCAATGTTTTTCAACCAGGACCGAATTTAGCTATATTTGAATACAAGAATAAAAAATTAAATTTTATTAGCTATTTTCATTTTTATAAACTAGGGTAAATATAGGTAAGGAGGCCTAAAAACTAGAGTACATAGTAGCATGATCAGTCTTGAAATTATGGATGCCCCGTGTGATATTTTAAAGGAAATCCCTTTTATTTTTTTTACATGTCGTGAATAAGAAAAATACAAGTAAATACAAAATGGCGATGTTGCAATATAAATTGTACTTCTATAGAACAAGCAAATAAAGATTGATGGTAGAGTTTTTTAAAGGGGGAGAGGAAAATAGTGAAAAGGGATATGGGGACATGGGGTTAACTTTTCACTATTCATTTTAATGATTTGGATTTTGGGCCGCTTATTATCTTGTTGAGTTGGTAATTGATTAAAGAAGTTAATTGAGCATTTGAGATTGGGCGGGTAAAATAGATAGTTTATTTTTTTTCGAGATCAAGATAGTTTAAAATTATAAAAAGTTAAATAATTATTTTTTCAATAACATGCTAAGCCTTTGTTTGAGTCACATTTTTTCCATCAAAATACATTATTAAATAGTGATTTGACCCATTATAACCACACATGTTTCAATAAAATATTACACGCGAACTAAAAACTTTTTTCTAATTTTTTAACCACACATTCCCCATTATAACACTATTGCAAAATGCATTTTTTTGTTTTTTTTTTGTAAAAAATGGTTCTCAAACAAGCCTTAAATTTGAAAAATATTAACGTAGTATAATTTTTTTTTACTCTTTCTTCATAAAGATTATGCCTTTTAACTTAATCAGTCAATCCTGAACATGAGTTGCATGTTATTATGAAATGTTTTATAAGTGCTATAAAATTAATATTTGAATATGCGTGAATGTTAATTAATTTATTATTAATAATAGGAAATATATGTGTGATAATGAATGTTAATTAAATCATTTATCAAATTCTCAACGAAGTAAAACTGTATACTAACTAGCATACATGGACATGAATAATTAAATACATTTTTAAATGTAAATTCTAACTTATAATTAGAATTAATAACACTAAAATGCATAAATGAAGATGAATATTAAAATGAATGTGAATGTTAATTAATTAAGAATTAATAATAAAGAATTTATACATTAATGAAATCATGAAATGAATATATCAAATGTGCATGTACTTTAATATTAACTAAATGGTTAAATAAATTAAATACATATTAAAAACGAATACTAAGTTATTTTTGAAATAATTGAATTATACTAGGAGTATAATCGTCAAAAAAATGGTTCTCACTTGATTAATTAAATGAATGTGAATGTTAATTAATTGAAGATTAATAATAAGGAATTCATACATTAATGAAAGTATACATGTGAAATGAATATGTCAAATATACATATACATTTATAGTAATTAAATAATTAAATAAATTAAATACATATTAAAAATGAAGTAAAGTATTTTTGAAATAATTGAATTATAGTAGGTGTAGAATCGTCCAAAAAATGATTCTCATTTGATGAGATATTTAATTATAGATATAATAATAATAATAAAAAAATTTAGAATTAATAAAATATTTTAATATATA
>CAIGRF010231817.1:21911-36590 GCA_903798235.1 Fraxinus ornus | reverse complement strand
ATTTAAAACTGAATAATATGCTATATGAGTTACATTTGCTCAGATGACACTTACAATTGAACTGTTTGTACTATGATTATTCTTGATCCTGTTTTTCACACATTTTACACTGGGTATTTAAGTTGTCTGTTTCAGGAAACTGGTACGGCTGATTCGTTCAAGACAAATTGTAGAATAGGCATGTCATTGTTTTGAGTCTGTGACTTTATTTCCCATTACTGCAGAATGCCAAAAGGGGAGTTTGTTAGGTTTTAGTTAATTTTGTGATTGGCTTATTCTATAGACAAAAGGACTAAGATTGATAGTTGATGAAAGTTCAATGAGTAACGTGCAAATATGTCAAAAGTAAGTTGAATAGGTCTGGGGTTTCAAGTTTGGAACAAAGGAGAAAAACAACGCGGATTTTCGCTTGACTGTTGCCAAAGATTGACTCGAGCTACAAAAGCAGAAACATTGCCGCTAGACTATCGCCCCTCCTTCACTCGAGTGATACCCTGTCGCTCGACTGTCGCTGGCCTCTCGCTTAAGCGACAGCTTTATACGAGAAATTTTATTTGTGTTTTAAAGGCTTTTTTTTCTGGCTCATAATTTTCTTGACCTATCTATAAATATCAGAACACGTCCAGAACGAAATTTTCAAGGTTGGTAATTGAGAGAGTTTCATCTGTGAGAGATCTATTGATTACTTCTTTCAACTTTCATCTTGCTTGAGTGTTTTGATTAGAAAAACATCGAATCCAACATCCAAATACCAAACTGCTACTTCCTATACATCTTTCAGAGAGTGCTGAAGATCAAGGAAGACGACTGGAGTTACACTCTGTGAATAACGGTTTTTCTTCGTGATCCATAGGAGATAGACGATTCAACCAAGTTAGGGGCTGTTGTAGGATAGCGGAGTTCCATGAGAGCGTTGGTTATTACAGATGGAATTAGTGTAGGGGAGCACATAATTCAGGAGAGTTATTGAAACTGCAGTCAGGAGATCAGATAGTTCGTGTCGTCGTCTGGTCTGGTAGACTGTAAGTGCGAATCTTTATAGTGGATTGACTGATAAAGTGTCCGGAGTTTTTTCCAGTTGAGTTTCTCCGTGAACAATTCTTGTGTTCTTTACTGCTTTATTTTTTACTGTTTATTATGTTCAAACTGCGGTAATTCAACATATGAAAATTGAATTGTTTGATTAACTATCTAGAGACAATTAACTTGTGACTTGTTACATGTTAATTACTTTTTAATTCCGCATTAAATACTTATTCACCCCCCTCTAGGTATTATTAGGGTCGAACTTGCATTTTTCAAACTACATTGATAGTTAAAAAAAATATGGTTGTAAGATATCATGAAATGAAGAATGGGTTGGCAAATATGGATTTTTTTTGCAAAAGAAATAAATAATAACTAGAATGACAATTTATAATTTATTTACCTGAAATGAAAATGTTATGATGAAGACTTTATAAGTTAGTGAAGTAATATTTGAATTTATATATTGGTGTGTATTGAAGTTATGTAGATTAAAATGAGAAAAAGATCAAGGTAATTGAATTACAAAATATTGTTGAAGTTAATAATAAGTCTAATGAACAAATTAAGTACGGTCGTATTTTAAATTATTAGTAATAAGTTAAGAAGTTTAGTTATAATGAATGAAAATTGTTAATAGCCACGTGTCAGTTTAAAAATATCTATTATGCGTTGGGAAGTTAGTATGTTGTAAAAAATATCTACCATTAAATATATTAGAAGTTAAATATTGGGCGTTGGGCAATGGAAAAAACATTTATAAATATTTGTTATTAGATATTAAATATGTATAAATTTATAAAACAAGAACTATATAATGGAATCAAGTTGTGTTTTTAAGTGGGGATGAACTTCTTTTTTTATATGTACGGAAAGAAGTTGTGTTTTTTATATTCTGAATTGAAGTATAAAATTTGTAAATATTAATGTATAATAGAATTGAATGTTTTCTAGAATCAATATAATTTGCAAACTAATACGAGTTTTTGTAATTTTTATCAATGATTTTGAATTAAATTACAAATAAGTGAAAATTTCAAAAATATAAAAATAATTTTTTTTAAGGAAATCGCAGTGTGTAGTCACACCCCGCGAAGTGCGTAGAGTACACTTCAGTGCGGAGCAGAGTTTTCACTCCGCACATGGTGCGAAGTGTAACTCTGCGTTGATGGAGTACCACTTTGCATAGTGCGAAGTGTGACTTCGTGTTGTGCGGAGTTTTCACCCCGCACTGTGCGGACACCATCTCTGCGTCGAAGCATGGTGTCCACGCATCACAAACCAATTTTTTTTCCCAATGCTAACAATAATCTACGATAAATCCATAATAAAGCAAAATTATTTCTATCTTGTATATTTTAAAAATGTACAATACATTTAAAAATAACATTAACCAAATTTACAAACGTTTATTTTTAATACCAATCAAATAAACAGTGGATTGCCTCTGAAAAGAGAACACGAGAACTGTAATAAAAAAAATAAAATGAAAAAATGGTTCGCGCTGCGCGGACACCAGCACTTTGTCCGCACAACGCGGACCATTTTTTTCTTCAGTGTTAACAATAATTTTTTTCCCAGTGCTAACAAAAATTTACGATAATATCTTGTATGTTTTAAAAGTGTAAAATACATTTAAAATACAACATTAACCAAATTTACAAACACTTATTTTTAATTGATTCCGTTTTTGTTTTTCTCCTTCTATTTTTGAGAATTTGTTTTTCTTCTTTTATTTCTGAGAAGAGTCAATAAGTGCAATTGTGGTTGTTGCCTTATTTTGTCTTTCTATAGTGTCCGCGCTGTGTGGACACCAGTCTCCGCGCAGTGCAGACCATTTTTTTTTCAGTGCTGACAATAATCTTTTTTTTTTCCAGTACTAACAATAATTTACGATAATATTGTGTATATTTTAAAAGTGTAAAATACATTTAAAAATAACATTAACCAAATTTATAAACACTTATTTTTAATTGATTCCGTTTTTGTTTTTCTCCTTTTATTTTGGAGAATTTGTTTTTCTCCTTTTATTTCTGAGAAGAGTCAACAAGTGCAATTGTGGTCGCTGCCTTTTTATCTTTTCGTAGTCAACAATTGTGTGGTTGCTTCCCTTTTGACCTTTCCCTAGTCAACAATTGTGGGTAAGATGAAGTCCATAATACCCTTTTATTTTGAAGATGCTTGGATGGGAAGTGGATGTCTAGGGATAAATAAATCCATATACACACGTGCATTGTTTTTTATTTAAATTGTATGGAGTTAAAGATCCAACAAGATTTTATGGGTTTTAAGTCTAAAGCATCATATAGTGACTGCACCAAGATTAAGTTGATGCAATTTAATAATATAATTCTACTGATAATTTGTTTAGGTAGTTAAAATAATTAAAACATAATTCTAGCGAGAAATGTTTAGGTAGTTAAAATAATTAATTGTAATTCTTGCATCCAAATAATTTATCGAGTTTTAAAGTACTATGCAGGTAGTTCAAATTATATTTTCATAATCTTGTGGCAGTAAAACATAATCACGGTATCCACATATATTTGATGGATTCATTAATTTAGATACAACATTGTTACGATGTTTCTTTGATCCTTATATTTGATGGATTCATTAATTTAGATACAACATTGTTACGATGTTTCTTTGATCCTTATACTTGGGTAGAGAACAAGAGTCAATTTTGGTCATTTTAAGAGGGTAGAGCATTTAGCACATTGTTGTCGTTTTATTTAATTTTTCATTATTTTGAAATGAATAATTCTACTTGTACATCAAAAAATGTACATAAGGGTGTACACCCCCTTCACATGGGGGTGTGACCCACTTGTAGAAAATATTTTTTTATTCGAGCGGATCCCACCCCCATGTGAGGAGGTGTACACCCCGATGTACATGGTGATGTACCCCTAGCAAAGCCGTTTTGAAATTACATGTTTTTTGCTTATCAGAATCAGCTCAACTTCTAAGTAAGTAAAGTGATTATTTAAGGCCCCATACTTAGCCAAGGTTCTCAGATTTTAAAAACATTCTTGAAAAATAATTTACTATAGAAATTTTCAGAGTTAACTTTTTTCGTTGCTAATAATTAAAAGAATAAAAAAAGGGTAATTTCATCGATAAATAAGGTAATAAAAAAAATATTATGAACGAAAAAAGACCTTACAAGACATAGTAACAATTGATTAAACATAATAATTTGAAATTAATAATCGAATTTTTCGTCAGTAACAAATTTTAAAAATATCAATTTGGGTTTGGATACCCAATAAGTTCTGTGTAATGATGTTAAATAATTTAGAATATATTTCATAGACCTTGGTCAATAAGTGAAATTATTATCAAAACAATCGATTTATAGGCTCGACCCGAAAGCAACGTGAAGTACTAGTAGCAACTTAATTTGTTAATGTTACCTTGACTCAAATTCACTTATAAGATGGGTTTCTTTTAGTCTAAGCTCATTATTTTGTGTGTTGGCCCAATTGATTATATAACATACACCATATTGCCTCCATATTAGTCATTTGGAACGTGTGTGCTTTGTCCTTTTTTAGAGAGAAAAACAAACTGTGGCTGCCTCGTGTATTCTTCTTCTTCTTCGTGCCTTGTCTCTGTTGTTTTTCTTTGCCTTTGTGGGTTGCAAATCATCACCATATCTTTGTTCCTTTGTGGGCGAGAAAGGAAGAAAGCAACCGTAAGTGAATACAAGTTGTGGGTTGAAATTTTGATTGATTGTTTGATATCAATTAGTAGGTTTAAACTGAGCCCAGATTCCACAAATTGAAGATCAATTTTATGACAAATGGTATTAGAGCTTGGGTATGTGAGAAATCTATGAAAATTTGGTGTTGAAAGGGTCTCAAATTCGGTAGAAACGAAGCAGAAAATCGAAGCCAGAATATGCCCAGTTTGAAATCAAAACTACCGGATTTAATTTTCTATTTTTTTGGCTAAACCAATGACCATTTAGAGAAACCAAGACCACATGCGTGATCAACAGAAGGAGGCGCAATTGTCTATGCCGCGCATAAGGCCAGCCCGTGGGTCCCTGACACGACGACGCGTGAGTTCCACTCGCAAGGAAAGAAGTCGAATGTGGCAACATGTGATGCGACGGCTGACGGTGTTTCCAAAATTGGCTGTCGTAGTTGCTAGAGTTTTAGGAAGAATAGTGGTGGCCATATACTTTGGTAAATTCATCTCTCGATATTTACGGACATTCAGACATGGTCCGCTCTATATATTATCTTATCCCATTTATTTTCAGTATTAGCGAGTCATCGTGTGGAGTGACATTAGAATTATGGTTACAATGTGGGGTAATAATTGCTTATGCTAGAAATTTAGGAAATATTTGCTCCATTTTTAGTATTGAATTTAACTGCAATTTGATAATTGTTTGTGTTTAATTGCCTGCATTGTGTGAAAAATTGATTTTGTTGACATACCTTCGTGTTGTGTTGATCATTCCATTAGTGCACTTGGACTTGACCTGTTTGATCATTCCCTTGATACCGAGATTGTGAATCTCATGAAACTCGGGAAATCTAGAACGTTGTATATTGCTGCCTTAGGATTACTTTGTGTGACCTATTTGGTCACTTTAGTTGTTCTATTTTTAAAAATGTTTTCACATTTCGAAGTTGGAATTTTCAATGGTAAAGGAAATTTTTTCAATTTGGTAACAAAAGATAAACGTGATTTTGGTTCAATAAAATGTTTCAAAAGTCATGGATGGCAATTTTCCTACGAAGTTGACAGAAGTACAGAAAGAAGAATATGATGAACTTGCTTAAATTTCAATTATTTTACACTTATCTGAAACTGTTTTGAGAAAAGTTGTAATACTTGATTCTACTAAAGAATTTTCAAAAAAGTTTGAGGACTTATATTTGATTAAGTTTACTCCTAATGCTTGAACAAAATTTCAATATTAAAATGGATCCTTCAAATGATTTTGATGACATTTGGATATTTTTAACAAACTTTTTCATGATATTGTTAACAGTGATTAGAAGGTTTTTGAAACATCTAATGCCATTATTTTGTTAAATTCTATGTCTGACTCATATATGGAGCTTAAGAATATGATATTAAGTATAGTAGGGACACCTTAACGCCCGATATTGTCATAGATTCCCTTAAGAGTAAGGAGATGGAGCTTAAGGCTAGAAAAGATGATAAAAGGAATGGTGAGATACATATGATAAGGAGTAGAATGAAGTTTAAGCAAATAAATTTGGGTAGAGCTCAAAAAAGTAATGACTCGAATAGTGATTCGAGTAATGAGGGTGGTAAGAAAAAAGGCAAGAGATGGGGCAAGTCTAGTGATAAACGGTGCTACAGTTATGGTAAGGTTGGACACTTTATTAGAGATTGTCCCAAGAAAAATGATAAGTAGAAGGGTAATATGCGATGTGAGGCGAATATGGCTATAGGATCAAGCGATGACCATAGTGAGGTTTATTGAGAGAAAACCTAGTTACTACATGTGCACTTGTGTGTAATCCTTACATCATGTACGTGGTTGCTTAATTTTGGTATATGGTTATATGATATTTCAATATGTTTGATATGTGTATTTGTATGAATTTGAGAGCAATTTGATTATTTGGTGTAATGTGTTTGCATGCATAGTAGGTTGAGATCTATTAGCAGTAAGTGTGTTGTGTGTCTTTTGGTAAGGTAGAGTATAGATGCCTAATGTTGCATAGGTGATATGCACGGGGAATGTGGAGTGTAGCATTTGGATTACGAGTGTATATATAATTAAATGTCTGGAATCATTTATTTGTGAAGACCCTATACAAGTAGAGTGTGATAGTGACATTTCCATCACTTCTATTAGGTGAAGACTCATTATCCACTTAGTCTCTGTTTGGTTGCCATTTTGGAAAGAAAAATGCATTATTTGGGTCAAATCAAGCACTGTGCTACAGTATTGTGTCATCATTACATTTTCAACTTTTCTCGATTTTGCCCTTTAGCATGTTCATTTGGTGTAAGTTTCCTTTTCACCACATTATTGTCTCAAACCGGAAAACAGTTCCACGTGATGCCAAATTTGAATATTTCGTTCGCTTATCGTGCATTTTTCTATCAGGACAAATGTGGAAGAATCTTTTTATCAATTATTCACTGATTGTGCGTTTACACTTCTCTCATTTTTAAATTCAATAGAAATATCGAATTACATTCATACGTTCTTACATTTGTAGACATTAGTCTACAAATTCACCTTCCTCAAAAAATTGAAGATCGCAGTTGTTGTGCCATATAATCATGAAGTTGGTCTTAGTCACTTCGCTGCATTTTCGGTGCGTTCATTTCAGTGTAGATTTCGTTGTCGACGTTGGGTAGGTAAACATCTAACATGTCATCATATGTTTCCGCTCTATCAAATGCCTTGTTCACAACTCCAGACTGACGTAGAAAATTATGAATGCCCATTGTTGCGACGACAACTGCAACTTGGGTTCGAAACGAATAGCTAGGCATACATTCTAGTATTTGCCCTCTTTTTTTTCACACCCCAAATTCTCGTTCTATGACATTTCTGCATTATGAGTGCCTGTAATTAAACCTCTCACGAGCATTCCAAAATCGTCGATGACGATCAGATCCATCATCGTTGAACTCCTGAAAATGATACAATATATCTGATCATTTGTAAGGGGCCATGTAACTCGGTCGATGAGCAAACCCGGAGTCAACCAAATATTACTTATCCGGCTTGGGTAATGAAAAACGAATTTTAGGACTGTGTATAGCATGTGCTAGTATTCACATGTCGTGGGTATTCCTGGTTGTACCAGCAAGCACGAACGTGAAACACAAATTGAAATCGCATGCGGCCAAAACATTTTGTGTTAGCACTCCTTTGCGGCCAATAAAACTCACCCGCTCGTTATCGGTAGCATAGCTTTCACACACGTTTCATCAATAGCACCAACGCAGTCTCAAAACAACAGATGCTTCGTGAAGTCCGACCTGTGGGGCTCCTCACCCTCGTTGTAGTCCGATCTTGGTTGTATGAGATGTGCCGATAAGGCGACAACGACAATGAGTGCCTCCTTAAAATAATGACATACTGTTTGCAAAGAATGATTGAAAATAGTTGTCACGTGGCGGGTATCCTTTTCCATGCGCTAATATAGACAAGAACATTCCAACTTGCTCATAGATGTCGACATGTTGGCTACTATGTAAGCCATATTCGTCCCGCAGAATATGTGTGAAGTGACGAAGTAGTTGCAAGGACATTCGAAATTCTTGATAACACATCTTGCCGTTATCTTCCATTGCTTCCTTCATGAATATGTGTCCATTTCTTGAAGACGGGAATCGTCAAATACGACGGCGTTGTTTGAGATGGTAATTCCTGATATCGCTTACTCCGATTCGACTATACGTAATCCATGTTGTGATGTCTTTTGCCAATTGACTAAGGAACTCGTCATCATCGACTTCTTTGTCTGCAGATCCCGATAAAAGTGCATAGTTGAATTGTACACACCGAACAAAAGATGCAGCATTCATGTAGCCAAACAACAAAGTTATATAGGAATCAAGAATCATTTCACCTGTTACTCTTATGAGTAAAATGCAAATAATTGTAATAGCCAGTTTCAAAAAATAGGAAGCTAGTCCTTTTTTGACATGTGATGTTTTTTGTTGCTTTTGGGACGTTGTTCTCAAAAATTTTAAAAATCTACCATTTCTCATTCTTCAAGAAGCCTATGTAAAATTGGGAAAACAAATCTCTCTTATGAAAACATATCCAATACATTTTACCACATGCGGAACTGTGTAATCATCTGAATCCAATTATGAAATTAGTGATGGTGACCTTCAAGTTAGACCAAGAAATACGTAAATCTTAGACAAAATCAAAAAGTTTCATGAATCATTAGTAGTACAGTTTTCTAGTGATAAAAGTTCCAGAGAAATTATTTTTGTTGTTGCTATTCAACAACCAATCATGTAAACAATTAGTTATAGAAAACATGAAGCACTAGAGGCCTAGTAAAGCATTAAACATGAAGTAAAATGTCGGCTTATTATCTCAAAATAGCATATTGATTAAAATTTTTTGCAATTATCACAAACTACCGAGGACAAGCAAGTGCAGAACCCTTACACTATTTGGAAACAAACTTTCAGCAGTTACTTACAATGATCACACATTTGCATCATATCATTCACAAGAAAGAAATCATGTTATCAAATAAAACATTCTTGAACATGCTTTACAAAAATAAACACACGCTTAGGAAAATTTAATGTATGATAGGAACAATAAAGGCACCAAATCAAATGTACAAAAATAAACACACGCTTAGATAAAACATGTATTGTATAGATGGTTGACGCATAATTTTATTGGGGAGATTTATTACGCTGGTTATACTGCCACTCAATCCACTCGAACTTCTCATCGGTATCCTGCATGACATTAAGCATGTCTTGGCATTTCTTCTGTGTCAGAAACGTGCATGCGAAGAAGCACAAAGGTGTGCGTCACTCAAGCTTTCATGAAGCGAGCAATTCTTCGACATGGCAACCCCTGCATTTTTCGCCGGCTCCATGTTGCTGTTAATCTTTGTCGCTACTTCCTCGTCAGCGCTGCCTGCCCGATCAGCTGAGTACGATAGCTTCCAAGCTGAAACCTTTTTCTTCTTTCCTTTTTACCTGCTCGACGCCGACTTCCTCTTGTCGCTGCTTTTGGGATTCGACATGTGTACACCTGAAGCACTTTTGTGTTATGCGCCCTCATCGCTGGAACTAGTGTTCTCTTTAGTAATAGGGATTGAATCCCTTTGGACATCTACAATACTGTCCTCAAATAAATTGAAGTCCATTCGACATAACATTGTCGACGTGACTGCGTACTTGTCTCCATCGTAGCTATCGTCGAAAGATGATGATAGCGGACACAGATTTCACCCACGTCTTTGTCCTTGAAGTCCTTGTACTCCTTGTTCTCCTGCAATTGGGTTAGCACTATAGATAAATGTGACGTGGATATCGTAATGTAAATGGACAAGCCAAAGATAACTTCCCATTAGAGAAATTAGTTCCAAAACAAATAAATAAAACAAAACATTAGAATAAAACAATTTAAGTTACACCACTACTAATCCACAACTCAAGCGAGGATTGCTTGAACAAACTATACATGTTTAAAGGATTACTGTTACATGTCATTAGCACTCCACATATGGAAAAGTATATGCAACTCAATCTAAAAAAACCTTTAAAATGCTCTCATATTGAATCTGATCATCAACTAGTTACCAAAACTATTGATCTAAAAGTATGCATCTAACCAGTTGCCATAATAGAGTCACACCATGAGATAACTATCACAAACTCGACCTCTCTTTTTAAAACTGACACCCTTGAGGTTATTCTCCTTTACATTTCAAGGGAGTTTTTCCCAAAAAAATAAAAAACTGTGATACCTAAAATGTCCTTGTTAAAGAATAAAAAAAATCCATGTGGTCAGATGCTAAAATTTCAAATTTCAGAATGGCTTAGACATTGCAAAGGAACTGAAGAATAGTTACTTTGACAATCCAATTGAAAATTGAACAATTTGGGAAGCAATACCTTCGGTAAATTTAGTTTTATGTTCATGCAATATGGATATCTAGAGCTTCTGTCAAGACTAAGTATGTCATTAATTTCAATTATAACATATTGTCAATAAATAGATCATCAACAACATAGGCCTCAATCTATTCTTTTTTTTTAAGGGGGGTGGGGGGTGGGTCTTCATGTACGAAATGAGATGAACAAATTTTACATATCAATGAACCAAACACATTTTGCAATTTTGTACCATAGCCCTCTTCATATAACAAGTAGCAAGTCAATAACATCAATTAACACTATTGATAAAGGTGACGTGGATATCGTAATGTAAATCGACAACGGAAAACCAGTTAGTGTGGCCGATGTAATTAATTAAATGTCAGACTATTCTCATGTCATATGATTGGGGCGTGAAACAGATCAGGTTATGGATACCGAAATTGGATCATAAAGGTTATTTCAAACGATCAACAGCGACTACTAAGTAATGAACTGTGCTAATGTTACTTCACATCATCGTTACAAGTTCAATATCCAAACTAAATCTCAGAGTGCAGCGTGTATAACGATGTGTAGCAACACTTAGAAGGTGACCGTAGTGACAATATCATAACAGCTAAATACATGAGAACAAAGCATACATGATGTAATGAACAACCATAACCTGAAGTATTGACCACAATATACACGTCCATATACATGTCAACTCGTTATTTAACAACCTCACCTTCAATTTTCGGGTCCACCATTCGTCGGATGCTACGATCCGACCATCCGACGGGTTATATTCGACCCCAGTATAGTCCAACAATTCGGTTAGCAGTTTGTGTTCCTGAATGCATTGCGTCCCAGTGGTTGCGCAATTGGAGTTTACTCTAATTGTGGCCTGTTGTTTGGTTGAACAACGTCATAACACGTTCCCACCCATTTTTCGTGAAATACTTGTCGTGCCGATGTCTTTCAGTAATGGCCATTTCACATGCTGCTATGAACGTTCGTCGTTTTATATCTCTCCATCTGGAATATTTCTTACCCGACTCAACAGCCATTGATGAACCCGGGCCACCTATTTCACCGGTCTGCACGTTGAAGAAGAGGGTTTGGAATGGCTTAAAAATGAACGGAACACATAATAATTGACATAGCAGATAAGGTATTACAAAACGGTACCTGAAAAGGGAATATGTCCAGTCTCCTAAAGTGGCGGTGGTGGCTCTACTGCACCCGGAGTCAACCAATTGAACAATGGTGGAGTCGTGTAATTCTGGCTGTCTCTTTCTCGAGTCAACCAAATCGCTTAGTGTTGAACGTGGACTTGGGGTCGAAACAGGGGCATACAATCTACAACTTCCCAATTAACGAGTTGAAGATCCACTTACCACGAGGTGCCACTGAATCTTTCGAAGTGGAGTCAACTAGTTTTAGGATGGGGGAGTGGGTTAATTCCTTGATGTGTCGTCCGCTTCTCTACGCTATTGCGATAGGTTTCACTCTAATTTTTATTGTGTAAACTTTGGCGTACCAGAGTTTGCAACGAGTGTTCGCTAGTTGAAGACCAACGAACTCGTGGTGCAACTGAAGCTTGATACGGTGGTCGGGAAACAATAGTTGGATACCCAAAATCGTTTGGTAATGGAGGTAGAAAGTTTCTTTTATTGTGGGTAGGTGGGAGGTAATTACTTTTGGTAGGTGGAGTAAAGTTTCCATTTCAATGAAGAAAAGGGTAAAATCGCCCAATTTCACTTATATGTCACTGTTTTCACAGTAAAGAGTGTACTGAATGTTAGGGATCACTTTTACAACGTTCTAATTTTTTTTTAATCCTTCTGAACATGGGCTTCGGTTGGGGAAAAAGAGGTAGTGATAGAAGATTATCCTGTGAATTTAGGATCTATTGTGGTTTACCTTTAGACATGGGTTTATTGATCAGCCTAGTATGGTGGGCAACGAAAGGATATATGTGTGAGCAATACGGGATGTGATATGATAAGTGTGGTGTGATATTTTCATAGGATCATTATGCATTTGTTGCATATGTGTTGGCCAATTGTTTGATTAACTTGGTGTTAGTCTGTTGTTCTGCGAGAACAAGTTTGACAAGATCTGCTTTATTCTATGTTATATCTTCATCGCATGTATAATATGCTTTCGATTGATTATTGTGATTATCCACTTCTACTTGGGTATTTTCTTGACCTTTGTCCTAGTGAGTACATGGAACATGTATGATATGTGTTTTGGGTCCGAAACACGAGGTAATGTTTATGATACCAATTTTATTGGTTACATTGATTTTGCAAGTATAAATTTCGTGCTTTACTTGTTTGCATGTTGATTGAGTATCAATGTGAAGATTCATTGGGTTTGATACCCAATAAGTCCCAATCAATGATGTTAAATAATTTAGAATATGTTTCATAGGCTTCGGCCGATTAGTGAATTATTATCAACACAATCAATTTATAGGCTCGACTTGAAAGCAATATGTACTACTAGTAACAACTTAATTTGTTATTGTTGCCTTGGCCCAAATTTACTCATAGGATGACTTTCTTTTAGTCTTGGCACATTATTTTGTATCTTGGCCCAATTGATTATATAACGTACACCATATGGCCTCTATATTAATCATTTGGAACATGTGTGCTTTGCCTCTTTTTTTTGAGAGAGAAACAAACGGTGACTGCCTCATGTTTTCTTCTTCTTCGTGCCTCGTCTCTGTTGTTTTTTCTTTGCCTTTGTAGCTTGAAAATTATCACCATAACATTGTTCCTTAGTTGGTGAGAAAGGAAGAAAGCAACCATAAGTGAATACAAGTTGTGGGTCGGAGATTGATTGTTTAATATTGATTGGTAAGTTTAAACTAGGCTCCGATTCCACAAATTGAAGATCAATTCAACAAAATATCACAATATATTTAATTTACCTATAATATTTTTCGTCCCTAAATGAATTAATAATAATATAAACAATCAAAAAAAAATTCTGAGTTTTTTTCAGTAATTAAAAAATAATTTATAATTAATATCAAAGTTTCAATAGTAATATTAAAAAGGTTAATAATTTAATAAATTTGAAGTTGCTCATTCTGCTTCTATAGTAGATTTATGAAAAACAGTCATTTACTATTTATCCTATTGGATTATATAATTCACTTGTTCGACTTTCTTTTTTTTGCATGAACATGAAAAGTTGAAATTATTGCATTTCTCAAAAATATTAGGAATTGTACTTGTTCATCTCCTTGCTACAAATCCACAGCAACCCGACTCCTTCATAGAGCCTTAGACTACAAATAAATTGTTGATAATTATTGTTCAACCATTCAATATAGAAAGTGAAGTGAAGGAAGAGAAAAAAAAAAAAAATTTTTTTTTACAAGGGGCAAGGGCGCCCCTGCGCCATACCGACCATTGGGGGTCGATTTTTGACCGTTTGAGTATATTTTTGGTGGTTTTTCAGCATAATTTTGGCACCATTTCGTGATGGATATTGCTAGCCTATAAATATATGATCTAGGGCATGAAAATGTGTAATGTAATTGAAATAGATCATCATAATCATTCTAAAAAACAAGAAAATCAATTTTCTTCATCCATATTCATTTTCCTCCGTGTGTTCTTAAAGTTTTGGAGAATCACACAAGTGCTTAAGTGTGAATTCTTTTCAAGTCTTGATTAATCCTTCGAACCATTTGCTGCGAGACCTTTAAGCACCTAATTTTATAGGAGATGGGGCAAATATCGTTTGAGGACAACGATGTTACGTGTTTGAGCATTTGATTCTTCTTTGGAGTTATTCGTCATTTATTTCCAAAATCTGGTTCATGATTTGTTGCTGCAATCTTGTTCTTTATGTGGAAGATCATATAACTTCATATAACTATAACAACGGAAGAGACTACGATATGAAGAAATGACAAAAGATAAGTTTCTCATTTTATTTAGTTTGTTTTCATTGATTTAATTTGAGTTTCATCTTGATTTTGTTCTATATGTTGCTGGTCATAATCTTGATTTCTTCTCCATTCCTCTCTTAGGGAAAATATTC